>OZ024913.1:21156859-21295691 GCA_964017125.1 Flabesymbios commensalis | reverse complement strand
AAATAAATAGTCTTCTAATGAGTGGTTGCTTTTCAACTTTAAGCAGCTACGTAATTCTAAAGAATAAAAAAAAACATAATGATATATTTCTCATATGACTAGCAAATATTAGGAGACTAGCTGAATATTAAACATGGGCACTGTCAAAACATGTTAAAATATAATTAATATATTTCACTTGCCACCTTCGAGGCAGCGTAAATGTTCTGGCTAAAACACAATAACACATTTATTGAAGAAAAATATGTGTGAATTTATTTGAATTATCCACCCCAATGTTATATTGTAGTTAGGATCAAATTCTGTATATTTTTAATTTGTGTATGGCCTAGATCATTTTTATAGCTATATTGCAATTTAGAGCTGTACTTAGTTATGCACCCTATATAAATATATTTTAACAAATCAATAAATACTATTAATCTCTGAGTTTGTGAGTGGTGACAATCAGTTGAGGTTGTTAGAGGTCGGTATTATTGTCTGCTGTTGTTTTATCAATTACCACTGGAATCTCAGGAACGAATTTGTTGGTCATAAACTAAACATGACCTGGGCGGGGGCCCTAGGGCAGTGGTTAGCACCGCTGCCTTTCACGCCAGCGTTCAGGGTTCGGTTCCCGGTCTCGGCGGTTTGAAAGAAGCAAAAAAATGTTTCCTCCCCATCCACGCGTGAAAGTCAGTATTGTGGAGAGCCTCCGTGACCGAGAGGTAGCGTGCTCGGCCTCAGACCGCCAGGGCTCGAATTCCGAATCCTGTGTCTTGAGGACAGTGTCATCTCAATCATCTCACCATCCTCAGGAGGTTCTCCTGGCCCAGTTTAGCCTATATGTGCACAAAGGTGGCCTAAAGCCCGATTCATTTCATTTCATTTAAACATGGCCTCGTCACGCATTTTCTATACAAAAACTCAAATATATGAGAAGTTTGAACCAAGACAAATGTGTGAACAACAAGGCGCTAAGTCGTAAGCCGTCGTGGGCTGGTCTGGTATAGGAGCAGATCATGACCAGATTATCACCATGATCACTTCATTAGACGTTTGAAATAGGTTCCTCACGCCTATATAAAGGTCTAACTGTTACCATTAAAAACTACAGATTTGAGAGTACGATTTTGATTTTTTCACATCGTTACCAATCTTCTTTTATATCAAATCGGCCGTCTTAACATAAATATTTCTGCAAAACATGAACTGTTCATGATCCGTAAGACACGATTACAGTCAATTCCTAATACGTTTAGGAATGTATTACTATAATACCTTTTAATACCTATGAAATTTAAACACTTGAAAAATCACAATACATGCTGATTATGTACACGCACCTGTACAACATAGCTTCTACAAATAACGAAGTGCACCGAATATGGACAATTATTATATTGGCTCAAACATACTCTGAATTATTTAAATGTGCATACTAAAACTTTATTATTATTAAAGATGAGAAATGTCTTGGCCGTAACTTGAAGTTGTTTTGCTATCCGTTCTATTGTGCAGTGCCGAGTTAAAATCGCAACTGGAATATTAAGTTTTTGTTTGTCAGGACACACACTCCCGCCAGACAAGTTAATTGGTGTAAGGTCTGGTCAGCACGAGAAGGTGTGATACAAATACGAAGGCCAAGTTACATAAGTCAGCTGGTCCTGTCAAGGAGCAGATCATACCAGACAGACAGACAGACAGATATTTTATTGACAGAAAGAAAGTCAATCCAGACTTATTTGTCATAGAAATAAAGATATGTACATGTATATACAACATTGTTAATTTGTTAAAATCATATGACAATATACATAGTATGACATAATACTAAAATTACGTTAACTGGCATTGCCTTAAGAAACACTGGGTATATACTTAAAATAAAATTGAAAGGCATTGCCAGGGTAACATAAGGTCTATCATTTTGTTTCCCGCACCAAAACCAGAGATAAGACCAGATTATCACAATAATTAAATTATTGATGTATATTTTATTTTTAGGGTGCTAACCACGATTGAAGATAAATTTAAAAAAAAATCATATGTGTCAATACTATTTTATCACATATATCTTTTGACTACATAATAGTGAAAACTGAATGCTAAATTTAATGCAAAAAGGCTTATGCCAAAGATTCCGAAATCATCCACGTCACTAAAGATTAAGGTCGTATGGGTTTTTAACCAAATTAAAACGAATTATTTCAAGCTCAGATTTCCGGAGTTTATGTTAACATATGCACAAAACTTTATGTATATGGTTTGATAAATTAATTAAATATATGGTCACCATTTAAAATTAAATAAATGTACAGTCAATATTTAATATGAACAAACCAATTATGGTAACACCAACGTGTTAACCAGGTGGGGTGTGATATTAGGTTTGTTAATAGTTGGGCGTTGTGTTGAGAAAGAGTTCGGCGCCAATTAATGTGATAATCCTTTAGATTGACTCCTACACAAACATGCTGCCCCAACAAAGTTTGTTAACACGTACATGATAAGCATACACTTCCTGCTATATATAAAGGACGTACACAGGATTAAACATCAATAATTCACATCTTACAATCCTCTGGTACATCTCAGTACATTCACATAATTATCACAGTGAAAAATAAATTTCAGTCTCAATATTACATAATGGCTTCTTTTTTTATAATTGTAGCTTTGATGATGTCACTGTCAAGTTCAGTGAAAGCTTTTCAGAAGATGAGTGGATCGGGATTACTAAATGTAGAGTCAGCTGTTTTGCACAGGTAATGTTAACGTTAATCATTAAACGATAAACATGATAAAATTAAATCCAGCTAAATTAAATACAAGACATGTATACATTGGTATAATGGAGAAACTCGACAACAAATTACAGATTATTTTATTTGTATCCATCTATGTAACTGAATGGCTAAACTCTAATGACTTTTGATTATATTTTGCTAATTTGTTTATTTATTTTGTTTTTGTTTCAGCCGGAGACGGCTCCTGTTTCTGACGATGAATGCTTCAAATCACCCGACTGCTCAAACGTAGGTTATTCTATTAAAAAAATAATTTTAATGTCTAAAATGCCTTTATTACTTTCATTACAATTAAATATAGTTATTATATTTAACTCACTATTTAATGATGCATTAATTAATGTAATCGTATTGTTATTATTTCTCTAAACACAAACATTTAAAATGAAGATTAATTAATTTTATTTTTATTTTTTCAGTGCTGGGAAACCTGCGAGCAAGTAATAGCGGAATCAAAAGTAATTATCTGTCAACCAGAAAATGACATCCATTGTGTGAGTATTATTACTTAACAGTGATAATTAAAAAAAATACACAATGCTGATGAATATAATCAGCAATTTGTTTAATCTTTTTTTTCATAAGGAGCTCTGTGGTTCTTCTACTGGTATGCAGTTTCAGTTTATTATAATATTTCAACCGTGTCAATAATGTAACAATTATTTATATGAATCTATAACCTAGATTAGTGGATCAAAATGTCTATATTTCATCTCAATAATATATTTTGTTGTTTTGTCTTTTCAGTCTGGAGGATGCAAGACTGCATGTAACGCCATATCAACAATGGCACCTGGTGAGTACAATTAGTAAAACTAGATTCACTTAATAGAACTAAGTTACAATAAAATAACAATTTTAATAATAATTTTGGAAGTATTGGTCTGAATAAACTTGTATGTACTAAGAAGAAGTATCGTATATAGTTAAATGTATTGTTATTGACATTACAGGTTTGATATCTGCTGAGCCTGTTTATTGGATATCTCGTTTCCCAGCTATGAATTCTGCCAGCAATGAACATGAGATCATATTATCCTGGAAACGCCCAGTTTACAAATACAGAGTGAATCTAGACATGTCAGTGATTCTGTACATTATTTTTCTGAAGACACGTGAAGAAGAGAAGTGGAATTATATGTACACGGTACGTAGATATAATAATACAATTATCTCATTCTCCAACTGGATTGTTTATCATAATTATAACGCATGTTACCCAATATGAAGCCATTCATTATGCTAATTGCTACTAATATGTACTAATAATGTTTCATACTATGCATCATGATATACTGTTAATGTTGTCCTTCTAATTGCAACGAGAATTGATTGCCTATTATCATTATACGTTCATAATAATGTTTTGTTTAACATCAGAATGTTTTGTTTTGCTTACAGACCTCAGAGTATGCTGCTGAAATCGACACTGATAATTCAAAAGATGGTCTGACATTAGGGTAGTTGCTGTGAATACTCAAGGAGTACTAGCTGAGACAAGAAGTCATATTACAACACATGGTAGGAAAACAAACTTTTAATGTTGTTACCTCATAAGTTATATTGAATTTTATTAAATTCAAAAATTACTCATAACGCAAATAGAATACATCTGAAAAAAAACAAAGGATTACGTACCAATAATTCTATTTGGCATAGAATGTGTGTCAACTACTTAAACTGATCAAATATATATATATATATTTATATGTAATTTTCAGCCTTGTATACATCAAAGGTATAACAAATGAATTATTATTTCAATTTTATTTGCAGAAATTTCCACATCATCACAAGAGATGTCTCAAACAACTTTATCTGCAGATGATGACGTCACATCAGATATTCCAGCATCCACTGAACAGAATAAAATCTACCAGCATCGGAAAGCATCACCAGACCACAGAAACACAGGCTTCAGTGTGGCAGGGTATTTGAAAACACAGAAGTTAAGTTTTTATGTTGTGTTGGCTGCTGGAGGAATAGTGATATGTCTAGGAATACTTCTGGTTGTCTTCCTGTTTACCAAACAAAAACATGTCGGTCAGTTGTTAGAAAGACAAGTGAAAGAAATGAAAGAACAACAGTCATTTAGTAAGTTTATTCAATATTAAATTTCATCAATTTATTTTTTTAGTATTCTGCTATGTACTAATTGTGTTCTTCCTAAAGCAATGAAGTCTGTGTTTTAAATGTCTTTTTTTAATAGAAAGAACAATGTTATTCTTACTAATTGGACATTATTTAATTCTAATATAAATTAAGCTCTAATTTCAAATACTTTTTTTCAGTTATATTAATGTTATGATTAACCTCTTTTTTGTTACAGGAGACAATTTGATTTACAAACAAGACAAGACAAAGCACTACATAGCTGATGAAAATACTACTAAACTGAGTACTCCCATTGGACAGAAAATGGTTAAACAGAATCATCTGGATTATCAGATCTCTTGGATCAACCAAATCTTGTGAAAGAGAGAGAATCGCTACTAAGAGGACAAGCTTTTAATGTTGATATGCATAACCTAATGAAACATACTGTGTTTTCATCTATTACTAACAAATAATACATGTAATAATCCATACGAATTCCATTATGATTGTATATATGCTTTTTATATTATGTTTGTTTTTAATACAAAAGTTTTTTTGCTACGTTTTTGTTTGCGTATTTTTTTATTAAGTCAACTTTGTTGATGGCAACACCAGCTCTATCTATTTAATAACGAATACTTACAATAGGGTCATAATTATCACAATGCATCGCTCATTCTGATCATTATTGGGTAGAAAAAGGTCACGTTTTGTAACGGAGTATCAGACATTTTAGTGATATTGGATGACCTAGTTCACGAATATCATGAGACATTTTTAGACATTTCATGTACACTAGATCAGCTTATAAATATATATACTTAAACAACAAGTTACGTAATAAGAGTTTCACTCACTTTATATACAAGGCGTAGATATCCCATATAATGGCTATATTTATAATAATGTATTAATATTATTGTTCTATCCGAGTAAAGTATTTCCAATCTGCCCCGAGAAACCAGTTGGCTTAGAAAGTCTGGTCATTTTTCACATTCGGTCTATATTATCACCTGATATTGTAACAATGAATTAGAAAAATGAAGCAACGGTGATAAATAGAGCGACCCACAACTTCAAGTGGATGAAAATTACTCATAGTTGTTGAATTTGACAGCGGCGGCCATTCTTGTTAGACCTGACGATAGAGAGCGACAACATAGTGAATGCCATATTATCATAGATATGACACGCTTTAAACTATATTATGAAATCGTTTTTTAACCTCTTTATGCTGCCTAAAACGTCCAAATGGCGCAAATAATGACAGAATGGGTTTTACCACAGTGTGTTATTTGTCATTTACATGAACTTGGCGCTCATATCTGCAGTGCCATCTTGAAAGAATGTGCAATATGACAGTATGACAAGCTCACACTTTCAAAAAAAAAAATTCAGCATATCAAATTATTATTGAAAGTGGGGTGTACATGTGAACTGGTACTTTTAATCTTACCATAAATGAATATTTGTGTAAATATAATTTGTCGAAATCTGTGACGTTCATCACAGAAACGCCCTATTTACACAATTGTTCCCCATTTATCGATAAATTAAAATATATCAAATAAAAAAATTAGTCACTACAATGTGTATTACTAACAATCGATACGTAGATGATTATTATGTTTGTAAATATGTCGTCGTTTGAGAGTGAGTCGAATTCAGTTTCGGCAAGTAGACTAGTTCTCTGTGTAGCGAAAGTTTAACAACTAGTTGAAAAGTGAATTTAGTTATCAATTTAGTGATCAATAGAGTTCGATGTACATCTTTAACCGTTGAACACGAGATAATAATGCTACTGCGCTGTTTCTGAAACGAGATTATTTTATGACGTCATAGTTATCTCATGCAATGGGGCCCGGAGATCTCCGGGCCTCGTATCTGAATGGTGTCCATAAATCACGGAGATCTCCGGGGCTCGTCACAAACGGGTTAACATATGCACTGTTCCATTGGCATTTCTCGTTCTTTTTTCTAAATGATTTGATCTCATTCATAATCTTGAAGCCGCATTTATCCACCATGTTTCTGGGATGTAAAATAAATAGTCTTCTAATGAGTGGTTGCTTTTCAACTTTAATTAGGTAAGAAATTCTAAAGAATAAAAAAAACCATAGTAATATATTTCTCATATGACTAGCAAATATTAAGAGACACATAATAATATATTTCTCATATGACTAGTAAATATTAAGAGACTAGCTGAATAATAAACATGGGCACTGTCAAAACATGTTAAAATATAATTAATATATTTCACTTGCCACCTTCGAGGCAGCGTGAATGTTCTGGCTAAAACACAATAACACATTTATTGAAGAAAAATATGTGTGAATTTATTTGAATTATCCACCCCAATGTTATATTGTAGTTATGATCAAAAAATGTTTCTTCCCCATTCACGCGTGAAAGTCAGTATTGTGGGGAGCCTCCGTGACCGAGAGGTAGCGTGCTCGGCCTCAGACCGCCAGGGCTCGAATTCCGAATCCTGTGTCTGGAGGACAGTGTCATCTCAATCATCTCACCATCCTCAGGAGGGTCTCCTGGCCCAGTTTAGCCTATATGTGCACAAAGGTGGCCTAAAGCCAGATTCATTTCATTTCATTTAAACATGACCTCCTAACGCATTTTCTTTACAAAAACTCGAATATGTGAGAAGTTTGAACAAAGACAAATGTGTGAACAACAAGGCGCTAAGTCGTAAGCCGTCGTGGGCTGATCTGGGAAAGGAGCAGATCATGACCAGATTATCACCATGATCACTTCATTAGACGTGTGAAATAGGTTACTCACGCCTATATAAAGGTCTAACTGTTAACATTAAAAACTACAGATTTGAAAGTACGATTTTGATTTTTTCACATCGTTACCAATCTTCGTTTATATCAAATCGGCCGTCTTAACATAAATATTCCTGCAAAACATGAACTGTTCATGATCAGTAAGACACGATCACAGTCAATTCCTAATACGTTTAGAAATGTATTACTATAATACCCTTTATTACCTTTGAAATTTAGCACTTGAAAAAGCACAATACATGCTGATTATGTACATGCATCTGTACAACATAGCTTCTAAAAATAACGAAGTGCACCGAATATGGACAATTATTATATTGGCTCAAACATACTCTGAATTATTCAAATGTGCATACTAAAACTTTATTATTATTAAAGATGAGAAATGTCCTGGCCGTAACTTGAAGTTGTTTTGCTATCTGCTCTATTGTGCAGTGCCAAGTTAAAAACGCAACTGGAATATTGAATTTTTGTTTGTCAGGACACACATTCCCCCCAGACAAGTTAATTGGTGTATGGTATGCTCTGGTCAGCACGAGAAGATGTGATAAAAATACGAAGCGCCAAGTTACATAACTAAGTCGTCAGCTGGTCCTGTCAAGGATCAGGATCAGATCATACCAGATTAGCACAGTAATTACATTATTGATGTATATTTTATTTTTAGGGTGCTAACCATGATTAAAGATAAACTTAAAAAAAAATCATATGTGTCAATAGTCGCATCGTCGCACAACAGATCTGTCATTTTTAACTCTCTTTATAAAGAGTTAAAATAATATTTATTTTTACATCTCGTAAATATAAAACAACCAGTTTTTAAACATTTTTAAGGCATTTCGAATACTATTTTATCACATATATATTTTGACTACATAATAGTGAAAACTGAATGCTAAATTAGATGCAAAAAGGCTCATTCCAAAGATTCCGAAACCATCCACGTCACTAAAGATTAAGGTTGTATGGGTTTTTAACCAAATTAAAACGAATTATTTCAAGCTCAGATTTCCTGAATAACATAACTATGCACAAAACTTTATGTATATGGATTGATAACTTAATTAAATATATTGTCACTATTTAAAATTAAATAAATGTACAGTCATTATTTAATATGAACTAACTAATTATGGTAACACCAACGTGTTAACCAGGTGGGGTGTGATGTTAGGTTTGTTAATAGTTGGGCGTTGTGTTGAGAAAGAGTTCGGCGCCAATTAATGTGATAATCCTTCAGATTGACTCCTACACAAACATGCTGCCCCAACAAAGTTTGGTAACACGTACATGATAAGCATACACTTCCTGCTATATATAAAGGACGTAGACAGGATAATGCATCACTAAGATACAAGCTGATGAACGGCAGCTTACCTAGGAAGATGGTCAGGTTGATATCATCTTTCCTAAGTGACAGAACGATCAAAGTCAATTGCTGTAACAACTGCTCAGAGGAGGTGACCCTCAATGCGGGCACACCTCAGGGCTCGGTCCTAAGCCCTCTCCTTTTCATTATCTATGTGAATGATATCCCAGACATGAGTTCACTCAATGTCAAGCTCTCCCAGTTCGCAGATGACATGGGAATCTGGGCACATGCAACCAATGCCAAATGGGTGAAGGCAAAGATATCAAAAGCTTTAAAACTTATTGAAGCATGGTGTTCCAAATGGCGGATAAAACTAAACGCAGGAAAAACTCAGCTGATTGTGTTTAGTGTCGGTCCAAAACCAGAACTTATAGATCTGGAACTGTTTGGTGAGCCTATTATTCAAACTCAAACAGCCAAACTGCTTGGAATCCTATTTGATCGAAGGCTTAGCTTCAAAGACCATATGAAAGACCTAATGACAAAGGTCTACAGGCGACTGAACCTGTTGAAGTTGCTCAAAGGGACAAACTGGGGCGCCAGACCATATACCATCTTAAAAGCCTACAAGTGCTTTATACGCCCTGTCCTTGAATATGGTTCACTGATAACTGGAGCTTTAAGGGAATCACAAGTGAAGGAAATGCAGATCTTTCAAAACAAGTGCCTGAGACTAGCACTTGGTGTAACCTACCTGGACAGAATGAGAACAATAGATCTGCATGACCTCACTAACGTCCCTATGATCAAAACTAGGATGACAGCACTGGCGGTTAAAACATTTAGATCACTTGAAAACACACAGTGTTTCAAGGATCTGGTGTTGAATCATGAGATCGTTCAAAAACGATCAGGCTCTAATACAATTCTGGATCAATTGCTGGCTGAAATCCAGGCTGACGCTTAAACACGGTTGACGGTTGACGGTTGACGATTGACGGATAACGGTTGAGCTCCTGTTCCCACATAGAACAGGGGCTCTGGGGGCGCCGTTCTGTGTGACATACCAAAAGCGGGGAGTTCCCTATCACTCCACTGCATGAGACAAGAACACGGTTGACGGTTGACGGTTGACGGATATCGGTTGAACTCCTGAACTCCTGTTCCCACAGAGAGCAGGGGCTCTGAAAGGAGCCGTTTTGTGAGACACATAAGGCAGTGGGCTTTCAATCATAGCACTGAAGGAGACGGATTCTGGTCTTAAGCAATGAGCTCTCTATCATTACATTGCTAGCTTGGATGATGGCACGGCGGACACGGATGGTTGGCTAACGATGACGGTTCATGATGGTGGTTTCAAACACACTGCTCAGAAAGCAGAGCACATTTCAAAGGGTCAGTCCTTGCCCTTACTCTGGTGGCTGGTCGCCTCTTCCCTGGTTCCTTGTCTCCTGGACTTCTTCTTGCCATTGCTTGTACAATCACCTACCTCACCAGGTGAAAAGAGAGAGGCACTATAAGGTTTATACCAGAACTAGTGCATAATCTCGCGTCAGCCCTCGCGCTGCGCGCTCCTCTAGATAATGCATCAATCATTCACATCTCACCATCCTCTGGTACATATCAGTACATTCACATAATCATAACAGTGAAAAATAAATTTCAGTCTCAATATTACATAATGGCTTCTTTTTTATAATTGTGGCTTTGATGATGTCACTGACAAGTTCAGTTGAAAGCTTTTCAGAAGATGAGTGGATCAGGATTACTAAATGTAGAGTCGGCTGTTTTGCACAGGTAATGTTAACGTTAATCATTAAACGATAAACATGATTAAATTAAATCCAGTTAAATTAAATACAAGACATGTATACATTGGTATAATGGAGAAACTCGACAACAAATTACAGATTATTTTATTTTTATCCATCCATGTAACTAAGTGGCTAAACTCTAATGGCTTTTGATTATATTTTGCTAATTTGTTTATTTTTTTTGTTTTTGTTTCAGCCGGAGACGGCTCCTGTTTCTGACGATGAATGCTTCAAATCATCCGACTGCTCAAACGTAGGTTATTATATTAAAAAATAATTGTAATGTCTAAAATGCCTTTATTACTTTCATTACAATTAAATATAGTTATTATATCTAACTCACTATTTAATGATGCATAAAGTAATGTAATCGTATTGTTATTATTTCTCTAAACACTTACATTTAAAATGAAGAAAAAATTGTTTTATTTTTATTTTTTCTGTGCTGAGAAACCTGCGTAAGTAATAGAGAATCAAAAGTAATTATCTGTCAACCAGAAAATGACATCCATTGTGTGAGTATTATTACTTAACAGTAATCATTTAAAAAAATACACAATGCTAATTAATATAATCAGCAATTTGTTTAATCTTATTTTTCATAAGGAGCTCTGTGATTCTTCTATTAGTATGCAGTTTCAGTTTATTATAATATTTCAACCGTGTCAATACTGCAACAATTATTTATATGAATCTATAACCTAGATTAGTGGATCCAAATGTCTATATTTCATCTCAATAATATATTTTGTTGTTTTGTCTTTTCAGTCTGGAGGATGCAATACTGCATCAACGCCATATCAACAACGACACCTGGTGAGTACATTTAGTAAAACTAGATTCACTTAATAGAACTAAGTTACAATAAGATAGCAATTTTAATATTAATCTTAGAAGTATTGGTCTGAATAAACTTGTATGTACTAAGAAGGAGTATCGTATATAGTTAAATGTATTGTTATTGACATTACAGGTTTGATATCTGCTGAGCCTGTTTATTGGATATCTCGTTTCCCAGCTATAATTTCTGCCAGCAATGAACATGAGATCATGTTATCCTGGAAACGCCCAGTTTACAAGTTCAGAGTGAATCTAGACATGTCAGTGATTCTGTACATTATTTTTCTGAAGACACATGAAGAAGAGGAGTGGAAATATATGTACACGGTACGTAGAAATAATAATATCTCATTCTCCAACTAGATTGTTTATCATTTTATCATAATTATAACGCATGTTACCCAAAATGAATCCATTCATTATGCTAATTGCTACTAATATGTACTAATAATGTTTTATACTATGCATCATGATATACTGGTAATGTTGTCCTTCTAATTGTAACGAGAATTGGTTGTCTATTATCATTATACGTTCATAATTATGTTTTGTTTAACATCAGAGTGTTTTGTTTTGTTTACAGACCTCAGAGTATGCTGCTGAAATCGACACAGATAATTCAAAAGATGGTCTGACATTAAGGGTACTTGCTGTGAATACTGAAGGAGTACAAGCTGAGACAAGAAGTCATACTACAACACATGGTAGGAAAAACAAACTTCTAATGTTGTTATTTCATAAGTTATATTGAATTTTATTAAATTTAAAATTACTCATAACGCAAATAGAATACATCTGAAATAAAAAACAAAGGATTACGTACCAATAATTTTATTTGGCATAGCATAGAATATATTGTAACTGAGTTCTATTAAGTGGATCTAGTTTTACAAGGCTAAAAATTATTTTCAGCCTTGTTTACATCAAAGGTATGAAAAATGAAACGAATAATAATTTCAATTTTATTTGCAGAAAATTCCACATCATCACAAGAGATGTCTCAAACAATTTTATCTGCAGATGATGACATCACATCAGATATTCCAGCATCCACTGATCAGAATAACATTTACCAGCATCGGAAAACATCACCAGACCACAGAAACACAGGCTTCAGTGAGGCAGGGTATTTGAAAACACAGAAGTTAAGTTTTTATGTTGTGTTGGTTGCTGGAGGAATAGTGATATGTCTAGGAATACCTCTGGTTGTCTTCCTGTTTATTAAACAAAGACATCTCGGTCAGTTGTTAGAAAGACAAGTGAAAGAAATGAAAGAACAACAGTCATTTAGTAAGTTTATTCAATATTAAATTTCGTCAATTAATTTTTTAGTATTTTGCTATGTACTATTTGTGTTATTCCCAAAGCAACGAATTCTGTGTTTTAAATATTTTTTTTAATAGAAAGAACAATGTTATTCTTACTAATTGGACATTATTTAATTCTAATATAAATTAAGCTCTAATTTCAAATACTTTTTTTCAGTTATATTAATGTTATGAATAACCTCTTTTGTGTTACAGGAGACAATTTGATTTACAAACAAGACAAGACAAAGCACTACATAGCTGATGAAAATACTACTAAACTGAATACTCCCATTGGACAGAAAATGGTTAAACAGAATCATCTGGATTATCAGATCTCTTGGATCAACCAAATCTTGTGAAAGAGAGAGAATCGCTACTAAGAGGACAAGCTTTTAATTTTGATATGCATAACCTAATGAAACATACTGTGTCTTCAAATACGGGAATAACTTGATAAATGGGGCTGTCTGCACACTTGCTACGCTGGCACACCAGCCCAAAATTAAAAAGATTTCCGCAATTCTAGTCTATGGCCATATTAAGAAGCCGAAATAAAAATACTGATTTTTTAATGATTTTAGCCTAAGTGTGTCGCTTTATGTATTTATTTATTGCATACAGTGGTTCAGTTGCAATCATTACCATAATTACAATTGAGGTGTGGACATTTATTTAAATTTAGAATATTTACCAATACCTTTCTCACCTTTTTACCCTTTACCCATACCAGTATCACACTTAATTGAAACACATTTTGGACAAGCCTACACGGACAATTCTGTTAGGCGAGGCACCCGTGATGGCATCGAAAGCCACACATATCACATGCAATACTATCATAATCATGCCCGGCTAAGCCAAGCTACTCACATTGCGAGGAGCTCGGCCGCAGTGATAGCCATTTTTCCACAGCTGCCCGTGTAAAAAAGACAGTGACTCCGCCTACCGATAAGACGGTAACGGTGTTGGCCCTAGTCAGCTAGCGCGCTCTGGTGATCACCGTAGAGCCAAGCCCGCTAAAACATGGCGGTCAGTTTGTCGGAGCCTTGCGATGTCATCAGGGTATCATAATCAGTGGTACATGGATTCCCGCAAATGCCACATTCATAACTAATTACATTTTTTGACGCAATACTTTTTTTAGTTGGGATAGATGCAAGACCAGACCGTAATGCTTGCCGTTCCCTCTTCGGAATGGATTCTTTGAAAACGACTAACCGATCTGCGAGGCTCAATCTTAAAAATGTTTCTCCACATAACGAAAAAGCTCGTTAATTAAATTTTTGAAAACGATTAACCGATTTGCCAGGCTCAATCTTAAAAATGTTCCACCACATAACGAAAAAGCTCGGTAATTAATTTTTTGAAAACGATTAACCGATCTGCCAGGCTCAATCTTAAAAATGTTCCACCACATAACGAAAAAGCTCGTTAGTTAAATTTTTGAAAACGATTAACCGATCTGCCAGGCTCAATCTTAAAAATGTTCCACCACATAACGAAAAGGCTCGCTAATAAATTTTTTGAAAACGATTAACCGATCTGCCAGGCTCAATCTTAAAAATGAGCCACCACATAACGAAAAAGCTCGTCATTTAAATTTAGGTACAATTGATTTTCTATTGATTTGACTTCCTCGCCTGGCGCGAAAAGATTTGCCCATTTAACCGAAAGTGTTTGATCGCTCAATATAGCTAATCTACATTTGTTAAGCAATTGAGTTGGGTAAATATGTATACAATCAGACTGTAGCAAAGACTGTGTTCGTGTGAAAAATGCAAAAAAAAGTTGAATGTTTCATCTGCTACATGGGTCAATCCGACATACTTTCTATATCACATGTGGTTTGCAATACATTTATTTCACTAACCCTTAAATTGTTGTGTTTCTTTTGTTCGTTACAGATGCACTCACCCGCTATGTAACGAACTTTTGCTCTTTGGACTTGAGATGCCTCACCCTGATTGCATCACTGCATCACTGCACGTGTTGCCAATTTTCTTTCTAATTTACTCCGTGTTTCTTTCTGGTGAAATTGATCACACAAAGCTTTGAATTGTGAACGTAACTGATACTTAAGTGTCTAATATCCGCAAAGAGTTTGGTCCAATCACATCCTTTAATACATTTTTTTGGATTGTATTATTGAATTATTGGTGTAAATTGCACTTTAAAAATGTGGTAAACCTACCAGGTTTTTCATAGCAGCTAGCTGTTTTTGCTAAGGGACATCACTACCTTCTGAAATTTGCAAATTCACTACAGAACAATCAATATCAAACGGAAACTCAATCAAAATTTGTGGGTTGTTATCACAATATGGGGTAGTTTGATAAATATCAGATTCATCGGCCTCATGATGGTGTGGGGCAACTGATGCTAGTATTGGGTACGTAGTTGTCATATGTGTACTCTTACAACAAGACCAATTACTTGACTGTTCCCTTGAAACATTTGATCCGTAAAAAACGTATACTTCTTGTGAATGTTTTATCAGCGCATTTTCGACATCATAATCAACTTCCCTTAGACCTTCTTTATTTACAGCCCTTTCAATAGCTACACTAGTCAATTGTAGTCAATTGATGAAATGAATGATGTACAGATGATGATGTGAGGGTGGGATGATAGAGCATGGTTCGTTATTGAGAGCGTTTTCCTTCGCTCGCCCGATAAGGGGTTCTGGGCATGTCTAGGGGATTTACCCCCAGACATGCTCAGACGGCCGGAGACTTTGGTTTTGCTGTGCAATTGAATGCTGAAACTAGATGGATGGATGGATGGATGGATGGATGGATGGATGGATGGATGGATGGATGGATGGATGGATGAATGGATGGATGGATGGATGGATGGATGGATGGATGGATGGATGGATGGATGGATGGATGGATGGATGGATGGATGGATGGATGGATGGATGGATGGATGGATGGATGGATGGATCGATGGATGGATGGATGGATGAATGGATGGATGGATGGATGGATGGATGGATGGATGGATGGATGGATGGATGGATGGATGGATGGATGGATGGATGGATGGATGGATGGATGGATGGATGGATGGATGGATGGATGGATGGATGGATGGATGGATGGATGGATGGATGGATGGATGGATGGATGGATGGATGGATGGATGGATGGATGGATGCATAGATGTGTTTTTTCTTCTCAGGATAGACCCATCGGCCTGTGTGCAAATACATAATATAGTGCAATATATACATGTGCTCATATTGCGGTTTCTAAGCGAGGAGACAGGATGATAATTCCATTCTAATACGTGCCGACAGTTTATAACATTATGTTAATAATGACAGCAAATACTTTAATTCTGGATTGCCACTTTGGGAGTCAAAGAAATAGGTAAGGGTCGATTAAATTAACCAGTGCGAAAATGAATCAAGTTTTGTCTATATATAGTGCTCTAAATTAACCCTAACGGTCTTAGAAACCACATCAGATTACACCAAAACTGAAAATTAATGTAAACATGTTATTAGATACAACATATCATTTCTAGAAAGACCCTTCAAATATTTTATCGCACATTGTTTAGCCATCATAAGAAAAACATAGTATTGTCTAATTAATATCTAGATCTGTATATATACTACCGGTACTATAAGTAATATAATCCAATATTTACACATAGTGCTATCATGTTTAACAGATCACATTAATTGATATGATTTTACATTTGATATTATAAACTGTATATATATGTAAAAATATATGATACAAGTAGGCCCTACAGTTAGTTACCTTTTTGGAAATAGTGACGAAAAGTTATTGTAATAGTAATAGATGGTAGAGTAATAGTAATAGTAGCCTACCCCGTTAGTATGACACCAAGACAGTAATAGTAATAGTTAATGAAGAATTTCAAAGTAAGAGTAATAATAATAGATTGAATGTAATAGATCACATGTATGACAAGACTAGTAAATGTACAACCATAATGTCAATATTGTGTCTCAATGAAGCTTAACGATACCGATGCCTTAAATAACAGTTAGTGTAATTAAATTACATTAGGATTTGCAAATACTCGGTCTCACATCACAATAAACAAATATGAGTTATTTAGTTAGATGTTAGATATATTGCATTGACACGGTAAGTTTGGATGAAATTATGCCTACATAATTAAAATATTATTTTTTCAAATTTTCAATATTAATATTAACTCTTTCTTTACCAATTTCGCATTGATGCGAAAACTACCTTCCTCTACCAAGTTCGCATGTATGCGAAATCCACAGATGTACATGCATTAATTGCAATGGAGATATTTAATTACACGCGTTGTTGAAAATCGCCAACCAGAATGGTCAGTGACATGGATGAAATGTTCTCTTGCATTTTTAATTTGTGCGATGTGCTCATGCGCATATCTATAACCTGTATTGTGCCAAGGGGCTACTTCAGGGGTCCTCCTTAAAAAAGAAGTCGGTTTCTGGGGGTAGTTTTATCAGGGGAAAGTCGGTAAACGAAGAGTTAATATTAATAGTAGCTAGATGTGTCAGATATTAATTAATATTGATATTAATACTAATATCTGACACACTTACGAGTATGTAGATAAAAGGCATACCTAGGCCTCCTCTTTTACCCATAAATTATATAGCATAGCTAGCCTACAACAAATTCTAATGTTGTTCGCAATGTCATTTTTTAACATAAAATAGCCACAGGAAATTAAGATATAGCCAGTTAGTCACCAGGTGTCTCTTTGTGTATATTTTAGGCCTACCAGTCACTAGATGTCCCTCTGATATCATTTTTATGTATGAGTGAAGTACGAGTCTGGATGATAACGCCCAGCTAAGGCTCAAGAACGTAACGCTCCCAACCAACAATCGTCGAAGGGTTCAAGTCGACATTGACAGGGTAAGTTTATGTTGTTTTAATTTTGTGATTATATAGTTTTAAAATGGAATATATATATATAAAGGTATGGTATGAATTCGAAAGATATGGTTTGTTGTTTTCACTTTGTAAGGTTTTTTTATTAGGACTATATTCTGTAGACGCGCTATTATCGCTCAACATGATGTTTGGACTTTGAAATGATCTAAACTTAAGAATATCTAGTTATCTCATCTTCTCGATGAGGCTAGCGGTGCCACCCTTTCCCCGCTCGAGCTTGCCTAGAGAAGATGAGTTGATGTCCGCTGGATCAAGAACACGGTGAATAGATCATGGAATATGTCTCCGTATTGATATATGGTATGTCATATCATTGATTCTGTAGTCTAACGTCAATGGTCATATCAAGAGCTCTGGGATTAGGCCTATGAAAGTCCCTATAGGCCTATATTTAGTAAGGGGGTGGGAGAATTGCTCCAACCCATTTGCTACATTTACAGTGGGAAAGTTGCCCCTTCCCAGCAAACACGACACATCCAGAGGTGGGCAAGTTGTCGCCTCATCGCCACATGTGGCGACAGAAGCAAAATATCTGTAATGTAAATATTAAAAAATGACCATTCAGAGCACCTAAAAGTAGCAATTTGTGGCGACAGGACTCATTTCGCCTGCCCACCCCTGACATCGATCAAATGTTGGTCCAATAATGGGTTAATACCAGTGGGTTAATACTCTGTGCAGCATATATTTGAGTACGTTTGTTGTTATAGAGGGAAATCCATCTTTTCTAAAAATCCGAAAATAATCCAATCTTAGATCAAGTGACCGCATTGAGCTACCTCTGTGTTTTGTAATAGCACAATCCATATCACTGTACACATGTTTATAAGCCATCCTGAAGTCTTCAGAAGTATTCGTAGTGGGAACTACACCTGCCAATGACGGGATTATGTAAGCCTACTGATGCATCCCAATTGTAATATGCCTATTATTTAGCCATCACTAACCGCTAGGCCTACTGAAGTTAGATTTTGATTAGTGTTTTTGGGTACGTTAAATCAACTGTTATATAACAGCATAGTCCTATAATTATTAGGCCTACAGTTATGAGAATGTACCAGGAAAAAACACAGTGGTCCGATTGTGGATTGACTACGGTCATCTGGCCTTTATATGATTTCGGCCTTTATCTATAGGCCTACCCCCCCCCCCCCCCCCCTATGCCTAAATGTAGCAAATTTCCATTCTTGCATTAGGCCTACCACTCTTGTTGAGCGGATTTTAATAATATCTAACATGTTGGCACCCTTTTGTCTTATAAAATACGAACAAACTATGTATTAAGTATATCATTGATCAAGGGAAATATGGTACATGGTATTTTCAAAATTGAATATATAGATTTAAAACACAGTCCCTGGAATACAAACTGAACTATAAAAATAAAAATACATGTTCTAGACATTTCCAAAAATATGAACAAAAATAATTTTACTACATGGACGTGGCTGCTGCGCTCCTCGGTTTGGATACATACATTAGAAATGGCCAGATAAAACACGAACACGCAGACGTAGCCTAGTAGGCCTACCCGGTCAGTAAAAGCATTTTAACATTTGTATAATTTTTGTACAATATGGGACCAGCGTCAAAGACGTTTGCCCGATGTTGTATAAATATTATACAAATATTTTGTGCTTACTGGGTACCAGATTCCAGTCCATTCTGAGTGAACAAAATCTGGCCCCGAATTTTGCCAAATCAGTCCCATCTTTTCATTATTATTTTCGACCTTTCATTTAGATTGTTTCATACAGTCTACTAAGTTCAAAGACAATTTCATAAACGGTTCAGGAAATATCTTGTTTAGAAACATTTTTTGTGGTTATCTTGAGAAAATACTGATTTTGTGCAGTTCATTCACGATTTATTTGCCCTACGCACTAAGCAGCCCAGTATAGTATGGTATTAGCTGATTAGGCGTTTAAAACTAGACTTAATGGTAATAGCGAATGTATGCCCATAATTAAAATATAAAAGCGAGCTGATTTTTTTGTGATAGGGCCTACAATCATGTACCACATCTTTTAAACGACATAAAACCGATAATATTGTCCGTAGACATTATCGCAAAGTTGTCAAAAAAATACCGATCGTGTGATCATGGGTAATGAGTGTTGAGCGTAACTGACTTCGTTTCTGCGTCTGTATTCGGAAAATTACTGACCTATGTGGATGCTGTACATCTCAGGATTGTAAGTGGTCGCGATTGCCATCGCGATGTACCACTTATATACTTAACCCTGTCAGTGCGGGGGTCGATTTTTGTCGTCAGAATCTGTCTTCTATAGACGTCAGAATCTGACGTCTATAGGCGATCCCAGCACTGAAGAGTGTAAAATATTTATGCCGTGGACCCATGACATAAGTAGGCCCCTATTAAAATGTAGCGGCAATAACTAACTAGGACATTTATGAAGATTTCAAATTGAAAAAAACCCCTTTGGTCTCTTGGTTTATCATGTTTATATACAAGTATTTTAGCGCTTCAGTGGTTAAGGTCTGGTTCAACTGTTTTGAGAGCGCCGGCCCTGGACTATACTACATTGTAGGCCTATATAGATACAAAAAAACAATGTGTACAATAAATGATTAAAGGTCACCGCTGTAAAATTTCCTCTTGTCCACTCTGATTGTTATACATAGACTATACAGGTCCAGTCCTTGCTCAGGTAAGATTTATCCAATAATTTGCACCGTGATGCTTTATATTTCGTGTACAATTTCGTTGTATATGAAAATGTACTGCAGTATGATCATCTCGTTCAATATTGTGATGTGCAACGGCAATGTATAGAAAGCCGCCCATATGTTGTTTCTTTAAATTTTATTTTATTTATTGAACAATTTTATATGTAAAATTCTACAAATTCTAATTATAGAGGAAAGTAGCGAAAGGTGACCAGCACATGCGACATGCGAGGCCACTCCCACGTAGATAAAATACAAGCATTATCAGCTGATTATAATAGGCCAACTATTAAAAATGCAAGACGGCTTGTGTTAAAAACGATAATAATATGTTGGAACCATTAAAATAAGCAAGCAGTGCTGAAAGTATAAATGTAATTAACAATAAGCATAAAATACTCAGTAGTAGCGAAAAAGCTTAGATAATTATACTGATACATATTATTGCACAACAATATCATAGTAACCAGTAACATATTTTTAAATTAAAGGGACTGGCCCAGGCTAAAATCATCTAAAAATCGTTGATTTTATTTCGGGTTCTTAATATGACCATATGATGTAAACATGTACATAGACTAGAACTGCAAATTTGTATAGTTGTTGTGCTGCGCATTCACCAGTTAGGCTAGATATAGAGACGAAATTCCTGATTTCTAATTATTGACAACCATGTCAAAAATAGGAAATGCGGGAATTTCGTCTCTATATCTAGCCTAACTGGTGAATGCGCAGCACAAAAAATATTAAAAATTGCAGTTTTAGTCTATGTACATGTTTACATCATATGGTCATATTAAGAACCCGAAATAAAATCAACGATTTTTAGATGATTTCAGCCTGGGCCAGTCACTTTAACAACTTTAAATAAAAATAAACACATTAATCCTCGATTATTAAGACTAAATTATAAATATGAAATGAGTATGCTAACAAATACATAAAACTGCAAAACAATATCACAGGGATATATTTCGCATCATATTGCTCACACACAGCTGACACCTGCAAGTAGATATGACCACGTACACACATCGTTCACACCAAACGACTGCTGTAAATTTGAATTATAATGAAGCGTCAGCTTATTCTTAAATTAATAAAGTGGGGATGATTCACGATTCAGTATAGGAAGAGAGTTCTATTCGCTAACAATTCTAATGATCATGATGATTAGAACTTTCTGTACGTCTCGGTACTTGGCAAAAATATGCCATTATCACCAGATTTTCGCAAAGACTTGACCTCAATGGTGTGAATAAAATTGTCAATATGTATTTTAGTTTCCTTATTTCAACATTTATAAAATGAAAAAAGATCTGTAATTTCACGTCTGATACATAACGGTATACAGTGGTATAATAACGTAAGGTAAATACACCTGTCCTGGTAACTGCGGCCATCAAACTTAGTCACAAATCGTGTCATCCCCCGTTGATACTTTTAAGCTGTGTTAGTTCATTGGAATTCTGAGGAAACCAAACCGAGTGCTATGCTCAGCTATGCTCCTTGTTGAGGATTTATACAGGTTGAGTGCGACATTATCATTATTATTGAGAGCATGGCAGCCGAACCTCGTCTAGTCATACCATTAACTCGATTACATTTACGTACAACATTGTTTATCATGTTTATGTGGTCTTCCACCTTAAATCAGATGAAACATAATTGTGGACCCGATGTTTTTTTTTACTTCATTCAAAATAACTTGCGGACAACAAAATTCATCAGCCTGAGAGTGGTTCTCCCCAGAATGTCACCTGAACATATTTTTACTAGCGGTTACCATACATTTTTTCCAACGGATAAGTGGCAGATCCTCGTCCTCTCTCCGTGTTAGTGTCCCCCAAAAAACCGTCAGTCAAATCCTGGATCAGCCACTGGGGATTGTTTAAAATTCACATTAATTGATCAGGATTATCTGTCCCGAAGACCTGTCAAAACTCAAATGTGAAGAATCGTAGCAGCTACAAGAAAACTGAATTGGAGAGACAATATAATCTATAGGGCCTAATTATGAAGAGATGACGTAATCATGGATCTTCAGTCTTCAACACGTTCAGGGCGCAACCAACTTTAGATGTGAGATCAATCAGACGTGTATAGATGGCAGATTCTGACGTCTTAAAGTTGGTCTCCGCATTGAAAGAGTAAAAAATATATAAATGGCCGTGACCCATAACATATAGGTATTCTAATGAAGCTGAAAGGGCTAATTAAAACATTTATGATGTTTTTAAATTGAAAATAACCCTTTTTACTCTTGGTTTGTATTTTAAAATATTTCAGCGCTATTTGGGCAATCTAATGGACAATAATCAGCGAGTCCCAAAAGACCTGCTTGAGAACAAGGCTATATTAAACCTTAAAGCGATAAAGTATAGCTTATAGAACACTAATCTACATGTATGTTTCTGGTTTTAGTTGTTGTCCATATCACAGTTGCTTCTATCTCTGGAATAAGCGTGGTGTTTTCTGGGTACTGATGTGTCCCGCTGTTCCTACACAGATGACTACTCCTTTAAACATGTAAATTTTCACCAAATTGAAGTTGTGTCTCGCTACCGCGAACCACAACTTCAAGTGGGTGAAAATTTGACATAATTATTTGTTTAATTTGAGACCAAACATTTGCAAATGTTGATGTTTAAACACTCATTTTATTCCCAATTTCATTGATTTGATCGGCAGACAAAACAAATTAAAAACGACTATTTTCGTTTTTAATAGTCGTTTTTAATTGATTTTGTTTCGGGGTAATGTATCATCATATTACCATGTGTACTTCTACCACAACAAGTCATCATATTCTCTGAATCTTCTGATGTTTCAATGTGTTGTGCCATATTGATATAACGACGATTATTTACCATTTTTTTCCCTGCAGCTTTAGGTTGTAACCTGAAAGACTGTGATGATGGCATCTTCTGTTGGCACCGTTGTGGTGGGCATTGGGCGTGCTGGAGGGGTCAGGATACGAGATCTTCAGCTGTCACAACAATACAAAGATGTATCTAATCTTCATTTGGCGGGATACGTATCCAGGTGGGAGCTTATACGAATTTAAAAGTATGTAGGCCTACTGCAGTGCTAAGCCAAAGGGCAGTAACTGCTTACTTGTCAAATATGCTGTTACTACTGTTTGGCTTTGCAGAGCAGTAGCCTATATATGCAGCCAACATTTAGGAGACCACAAAAAACTCAACAACATATTATCGGTTAAAATTTGACCAAGGCAGACTCAACTTTGTCGGCACATTGCTCAACAATTTTGTTTTGTTTTTACTCACGCCGTAAACTATCACATTTTTAATATTTCACCTGAAGATTCAGGCCTACATATATGGGCACATACATGATATTTATATTTTCTTCACTTTGATATAGGAGAGAGTTGACATTACCAGGAGTAGAACCAATGACCTTGGACCAGGCTTTGCAGAGTGACAAAGTACACGCCATCATCGTCTGCACAGAAAACAAGTCACATGAAGACATAGCAAGGTAAACATCGCAAATCTGCCCATATTATAACACTCCCTGAGACGAAAAAAGTGGCGTCCAGCGATAAAATATAAATGATTAATAGCCAAAATAAGTTTTTTAGCTAAAACATGACTTCGGTGTGAGAAATTGTCTTTTTTTGAGTCCGATACATTATGACAATAATAAAATAAATTATCCGAAAATTGAAACGAGCTGGTAAATTGTGTTCAACATAATTTTCTAAATAATTGAAACACAAGAAGTAAGATTTTAAAAGCTGTAGTGCCATTTGAAAATAAATGACGCATAAGACGCATACGAACGCTATTTAATGTGCCTACAATAATAACATTGCTCAAAATGAAAAAAAATATTGATTTATTTTTATTTGCATTGCTCTGCAAACAAGTGAAGTCAAGGCTTTTAATTCTTACCTTGAATTTAGAACAAAACATAGGTAGGCTAAATTTACAGTTGATCTCTAGTTTACTGGGCATAACGCCAAATCAAAAGAGAAAAAATAAACAAGTCAAATCTACTAGTGTGACTATGGTGTGTTATGAAGTGACAGTGGTAAATATAACATTTAAGACAAGTTGGGTCTGCGCTCTTCAGAATACAATGTGTTGCCATGTGGTATTGAACAAGAAACACATTATAACCCTTAGAGCGCTGAAATATTTTTGAATAAACCATGTAGACCAAAGTATTTTTTTAATTTGAAATTATCATAAATGTCTTAGTTAACTCTTTCTGCTTCATTCGAATACTTAAATGTTATGGATCTAGGACCATTATATTTTTTCAAACTAGATGTCAGATTATGTTAACCCTTTAACCGCCAAACGATTCAATTTGAATTTTCACCCACTTGAAGTTGTGTCTCGCTGACTCGATCCACAACTTCAAGTGAGTGAAAATTATTCAGATTTGACCAAATGGAGGTCAACTCTTTTCAAATTTTGATGGTGGTTGATGTCACATTTTACCTTTAACATATTTAGAATGTGGTACTTAATGTGCTAATAAAAAATGAAAATCCGAATTTATGCGGCACCGGCGGTTAAAGGGTTAAGTTAAACAACGCGGATTCACATGTATATGGTTTGGTGAATACAACGTCTAAAAGTGTTTTAGGAAGGCGTTAGATGCTGGGAAGCATGTGCTGGTAGATTTTCCCCTTGCTCTGAAACCAGCAGCAGCGAAGCACCTCTTTCAACTGGCAGACAAAAAAGGTATTTTGTTCTGATAATAGTTTGATGTACCTGCCCCGTTTGATATATTTTCTCTTTTTAGCTCCCGCCGTCACCGTAGGTGAGCGAAGGGAGCTATGGATTCTACCTCCGTTTTTTTTTGCCTCTTCTTTTGCTTATAACTTTGTGAGAAAATAAGCTAGGATAACAATTTTTGGTATGTGGGTTACTTCCAGGTGGCTAATGGACGGGTTAAAATATTTTTAATCTGAATTCAATACGCAAGGTTGCAGAGGAGAAAATGATGATGTGACGGCGTTGGGCCGTTGGGCCGTTGGGCCGTCCGTAAACAATTCGTTTCCGGAGCATATCTCTGAAAGTACTTGTCCGATTGTCTTCAAATTTTACACACAACAACCCTAGGGGGTCTAGTTGTGCCTTTTGGGGTATTTGAACTTTGACCTACTTCTGGTTCAGAACTATGACCTATTTAGACGTTTTGACGCGCACTTCGTTTCCGGAGCAGATCTCGAAAAGTACTGGGCCGATGACAGTCATATTGCACATACATGTTCTCTAAGGTCCTTAGTTGTGCCTTTTCAGGTTTTTGGACCTTGACCTTGAAGTTGACCCAGCACTTTGACCTAATTTATAACAGCGGTAAATCCGACTGAAAGATTTTGCGGAATATCATGAAAACCGCTCAAGATAGCTACACCATTACTATAAAACAAATTGTGAGGTTTCAGGAGAGGATGCATCTTGAAAAATTTCAAGTCGATAAAATTAAAAATGGCCGCCTATCGGCCATTATTCACCTCGACAGGCCTGATATTGCGGAATATCATGAAAACCGCTCAAGATAGCTACACCATTAATATCAAATAAATTGTAAGGTTTCAGGAGAGGATGCATCCTGAAAAATTCGAAGTTGATCAAATTCAAAATGGCCGCCTATCAGCCATTATTCACCTCGACAGGCCTGATATTGTGGAATATCATGAAAACCGCTCAAGATATCTACACCATTACTATAAAACAAATTGTAAGGCTTCAGGAGAGGATGTATTTTGAAAAAAAATCATTTTGTCAAAGTTCAAAATGGCCGCCAATCAGCCATTATTCACTTTCACATGGCCGTTATTTGGTAAACCGTGCTAGATGGCTAGACCATTACTATAAAACAAAATGTGTGATTTCAGGAGAGGATGCATCTTGAAAAAATTTGACTCGATAAAATTCAAAATGGCCGCTTATCGGCCATTATTCACTTTCACATGGCCGTTATTTGGTCAACCGTGCTAGATGGCTAGACCATTACTGTAAAACGAAATGTGAGATTTCAGATGAGGATGCATCTTGAAAAAAATTGACTTGATCAAATTTAAAATGGCCGCCTTTTCGGCCATTATTCATTTTCACATGGCTGATATTTGGTAAACCGTGCTAGATGGCTAGACCATTACCTGATTACTATAAAACAAAGTGTGAGTTTTCGGGGGAGGATGCACCCTGAAAATTTTAACCTTACGAATTCAAAATGGCCGACAATCAGCATTATTTACCTCGATAGGCCTGATATCAGGTAAACCGTGCTAGATAGCTAGACCATTACTATAAAACAAAATGTGACGTTTCGAGAGAGGATGCCTTTTAAAAACTTTCGACTCAATCGAATTCAAAATGGCCGCCTATCGGCCACTATTTACTTGCACATTGCTGATATTTGGTAAACCGTGTTAGATAGCTGGACCATTACTATAAAACAAAATGTGAGATTACAAGAGAGGATGCATCCTGAAAAAAATTGACTAGATCAAATTCAAAATGGCCGCCTATCGGCCATTATTCACTTTCACATAGCCGGTTTTTAGTAACCGTACTAGATGGCTAGACCATTACTATAAAACAAAATGTGAGATTTCAGGAGAGGATGCATCTTGAAAAATTTTGCCTTGATCAAATTCAAAATGGCCTCCTATCGGCCATTATTCACTTTCACATGGGCGATATTTGGTAAACCGTGCTAGATGGCTAGACCATTACTATAGAATGAAATGTGAGATTTCAGCTGAGGATGAATCTTGGAAAATTTTGACTTGATCAAATTCAAAATGGCCGCCTTTAGGCCATTATTCACTTTCACATGGCCGATATTTGGTAAACCATGCCAGATAGCTAGACGATTACTATAGAATGAAATGTGAGATTTCAGCTGAGGATGCATCTGGAAAAATTCTGACTCGATCAAATTCCAAATGGCCCCATATCAGCCATTATTTACTTTCACATGCCCAATATTTTGCAAACTGTGTTAGATGTTAGTCCATTACTATAAAACAAAAATTGAGGTTTCGGGGGAGAATGCACCCTAAGTTTTTAACTGATTTATATCGAATTCAAAATGACCGTAAATCAGCTATTAGTTAACTCGATTGGCCTGATATCGGGTAAACCATGCCAGATAGGTAGACCATTACTGGGATACTGATTAGGATCATTAATTTCAATGGAGGTTTGCAATCTCTGACAGACTGTCTGGTTCTTATCTTACTCTTAGACTGGGTTTCTTAGACCTAGTTGTCTTGCGTCTTGATTTTTGACCTAGACTAGGACTACATTAATAACCCTATACAAAATTGCTTAAATCAAATTCTAATTCGGAGCGGGAGCTCCTGGACTTATGTAGTCTTGTTATTTTTTATTCTATCTTGTCCACGTTGTCGGTGGACGTATACACTGTTATTGTAGACATCAGTAGGTATTGTTTGTGTAGGACATTTTTGATTCTTAGGTAATCTGAAGTAGCAATTATTGTTCTGAATATACTAAACAAAAAGCACACAGGAAATAATAATTAAGCTAATGCGTTTTGTCTGTACTTCCTTATTCATCAGGTTTGGCATGTCACGAAGAGGACATAGGAATGATGGTCGAATCACACAAGATTTTAAAAGACAGGATGGACGAAAAAGCTGATTTGATGGAAGCACATTTTGCTCTAAAAGGTCCTTAGTACTACATCATTTAAATACAATTCGATTTGTATATGACATTTTTTTCTTTATGTAGTTATGCTAAAATGAATCTTTCTGGGTGACTTATGTAACGACGAAGGACGTATGTAGGCATACTGCATTTAAAATTAATCTCGCTTATTGATTACAATGCTTTATATTTAGTCATCGTAAAATCTAAGAAAAAAAATTATCATAAAGGTTTGTAAAGCAATATAATTCTTTACTAAGTAACGATATTCCCTTAATTCCTTGATTTTCTTTTGTGCTACTGTTTCTCTAAATTCTGAACGCATAATTCCACAAGACTGTTTCCGGGAAGGTATTAAATAACTGCTAATTTCTTCTGTGATTTATTTTGTAAAGGTCGTTTTAATGGCTGGATTGAAAATACAGAAGAGAGCGGTTCCGCCTTCGTCAGCAGCATTAACCTGCTGCATGCAATGCTGGACATCTGTGGAGATCTGACTGTGGTCGAGTGTGCTATTAAAATGACTCCTGAAGTTGGATCAGATGCCATAGGAAAACTAATCACCATGGAGGGAAAGTGAGTCAACTATGTAAATGGCAGGTGTGGACGAAGTGTAGGTGCGGATTTTATGCCACTCATTTCAATCAGCGAGCCCAGAGGGCTTGGGCTGGCTAATTGAAATCAGTCCCTGTTGCAGCACTGGTACGACCTTTCTCTGTACGGAGCCATATATAGGTCTGTGTACTGCCGTGCAAAGCCGAAAGGAAGTATCTGCTTACTTTACAAGTAAGCTGATACTGCCTTTTGGCTTTGCACAGGAATACAGTGCAAGTAACATTGTACGATCATTCCATAGCACATACAAGTGGAGTATTATTTAAATTTGTCTTCAGCAATGTCACTGTAACATGAATGGTAGACACATTGAAAAAAAAACATTCACACAAATTTCTACATCACATGAATTCTTTAAACTACACTATAAAGCATTATAGTAACCACATTTTGCTTTCTATTTTGCATATTTTTTATCAACTTATCCAGCAGAGTACCACTTATACATGTACCAATAAACTCCAGTTAAACTAACCGAGGTTTAAAAACGACGATGTCACTTTAACATGTTGGCACCATTCTGCCCGCTCTCATCACTCAGGTAAGACTGGTTTGACACAACCTTAGGGCAAAGGAACTGATCAGCCTATTTCATTTGAATAATAAGCCTGTGCCAAATTTGGGACCAACTATGGTATTATACCCCTGACCAATAATTGAGTGGCTAATGCAGCCGGTCACATAATGAGATCAGCCAATCATCGCCGCCATTCAGTTGTTATTTGAATTAGCATGATTAGGCGGTTAGAACACCGTACTTGGGCCACAATTCATAGCCTATCACTGAATGTTTTAATATGTTACTATTTTTTTCAAAATACATAAGTTTACCATTGCTATTATTGTTGGAAAACGATACAATTGGTACTAATATTCAATGGTACATGTTATTAAGGCCTGTGACTATCAGTATATCGCGTCATAAGGATGGTGTGCCCCGGCAACAAACATTCTCATTCAAGTTTGGAGATGGGACGGTCATAGACAGCGACTCTGTCCCTCGACCCACTGGGCCACCTACACAGCAGACACCTGATAAACCAGGTAAGTACCATCGTATTTCCCTAATAGATACTGCCTATTGATAACAGTTTAATCCTCTACTTGTATTATTCTTGAGGCGCGAAATTAAATAATTTAAATTTTCACGCACTTGACGTTGTGTCTCGCTACCGCGACCCACAACTTCAAGTGCACGACAAATACTCATATTGTTTAAGCTGGGACCAAGCATACTCATTTCATCCCCAATAACAGTGATTTGATCGGGTGATCAAACAAATAAAAAACTATAGTCGTGCTTAATGAAAGGCTGAATGACGGATATATGTCGGCACTAATAAGAAAACGATAGAGCGCGTCGAAACAAGGATGTTTCGATCTTTTGCTCTGATATATTACAAATTTTGTTTTTTATAAAATTGTGTATTTTTTATTCACTGCGAGGTGGCTATGGCACTAGGTAAAGGCTCAACCCTTAACCGGCTAATACAATTTAATAAGATTTTCAAGCACTTGAGGTTGTGTCTCGCTATCGCGACCCACAACCTTAAGTGGTTAAAAATTACTCATATCTGTTTAGGTCGAGACCATATATTTACAATTTAAATTGTCATTTTATTCCAAATTTACAGTGATTTAAATCGGCTAATAAAACAGACTGAAAATCACCATTGTCGTGAAGGCAAAGGGTTAATTACGCTGATTGAGATGTCATTACCCTAGAAAAATATCCCACCAACTGAACTTATAGTATATGTTTATATGCCTATAAATATTAGCATACTACCGGACCGCAAAACTGATGACAGGTTGTGTGACCCTTTTAGTCTTGCTTTCTTTTCGCCGAGGTTTACACTGACAGATTGTACGCTTTCATATCGCCGCCAAGGATTCTTTTGTAGATATAAGTGGAGTTGTCCTCAACTATTGTTGCTCTGCAGGGCATGTCTGGGGCTGGATCTCCTAGACATGCCTAGAACCCCTTATCGGACGAGTGAAAGAAAACACTCCCAATAACCCATCATGCCCTATCACCCCACCCTTACGTCATCATCTGTACATCATTTTTTCATGATAGGATTGTACTGTGTGAAACCTATTACAAAATGACCATTACGGCCGAAATGTGACATAGGCCTAAAGCAATATTTTACTACTACTGGGCCCGTATTCTCGTACAAGTTACGATATATCGTAGGCTTCTGACTGGTCGAGATGGCCATCTCGACCAATCAGAAGCCTACGATATATTGTAACTTGTACGAGAATACGGCCCCAGTAGCCTACATATTAAAATCAATCTACCAATCACAGTCCATAGATTTATTTTGTATTTCAATGGTAGATGGTTGGAAGTTAAGAGTAAAGTTACTGTGATGAAATAAGAAAAGCTAACACTAATAGCGTTGTTCATATCGTCGCCTCGGAGCTAAAGGATCCTATCTGCCACTCTAACGAGTGTCAGATAGGATCCTTTAGCTCCGAGGCGGCGATATCATGTTTTGTAAAAGTGATGTGATTAATTTATACAAATTGTTTCTCACAATTCCTCTGTTTCTGTTCTGCGGCAGGTTTGTTTATGCGAGATTTGGCCGTGTTTGCTAATCTTGTGAGTCACAAACAACAGTCTTTGCCACAAACTGCTGCAGAGAAAAGAGCACGCTGGTTGACAGTGCGAGGTTTGGAGCTAGCAGAAGAATTGGAATCATTTGCCAAGTGAACAATGGTCATGGAAAATGTGACTTATGTAATTTGCATAAGATACAATAAAATAGTTCAAGATAGATTTTCTTATTTGCATAATTTGAAAAACCAACGGTTGGTGATTTATATACCGAACGCAGCCATGTGATTTCCAGGCATTTCCATCTTGTTGCTGGAAAATAACATTATATTTTTGTTACGCACTTATTATCATCTGAAAATATCATCTGTATAACGTTATGATTGTGCACGTATTAGTTTTATATTGGTATCGTCATGATCTGTTTCACAAGTAATATGACGAAAGTCTGGATTTTCGGAGCAGCCCCCTCCAAGAAGTGTTGGTACGTTGGTAGAACTGAATGACTACCATAATCTGTTTATCACATTAAAATAATAAAGAAGTATCAATTTTTAGATTTTCAAGACAATGTGGAAACACAAGAATTTTTTATTTTTTTCACCAGCATTTCTTCTTTCATTGTTGTTAATATAGCTATAATCAAGTAATTTGGTGTTCACTAAAGACGTTCAATGAACTATAATGGTCATTTCACTTGATATTGCATACATGTAGGCCAAGGCCTACAGCTGAGCATTTTCCATTCGGCGATTTTAAAAATAGAAAATGTGGCGTTTTTATTTTATCCCGTTTTTATTTTAGCAAACAAGAATTACATGCGCATAAAGCCAGGGATGGGGTTACTTGAGCAAATACAAATACGATGACGTAGAATTTTTCAAATACAAATACGAAGCCTGGAACAATATCAAGTACAAATACAGTCTTGCAAATACGAATACAATTTCTTTGAAAATGTCCTCTCCAGATGCCTATAGTTTTGTATTGTATCATGGGAAAACGATCAATGAGTCAACTATAGGATAGGTCTTCTTGTTTCAATAAAGACTCTATATTTAACGGGACCCTCGACAACTGTGCGGGAACGAACATAAAAACAACGTAAGTAGGCCTACGAGCAAAACAAAAAATGTGTATCTATGGTAGTATTAAATTACAATATTTGGCGTATTTAATGATCATATTGTACGATAATATAGTGATGCATTTAAATTTTCGTGGAAATTATACACAAATTGGATATATTCACGCCTATATATCACTTTAGAGCTCCTTCACGATGCTTCAATGTGTGTTCAACATGATTTCTGATGTTGAGACAGCATTGATTCAGCGTTGGTGTTACGGCCTGGGTTAGTTAGAAGGGTCGACACTTGTCATAGTGTGTTTAGTGATGGCTCTGAGCCTTTGAGCACTACACGCGATTATAATCGTTTTAAATGTGTTTTATCAGCGGGTTAAATCACAATTATTGAGAATTAAAGGCCCATACCCAGGCTAAAATCATCAAAAAATCGGTGATTTTATTTTGGCTTCTCAATATGACTATATGATGTAAACATGTTTAGACTAGAACGGCAAAAGTTTTTTTAAGTTTCGTGCTGCGCATTTACCAGTTAGGCTAGATATACAGGCTAGATATACAGACGAAATTCCTGATTTCTTATTTTGGACAACCAAGTCAAAAATAAGTAATAAGCCAAAATAAAATAACCGATTTTTTATGATTTTAGCCTGAGCCAGTCCCTTTAATTGAATGTTTGAACATAAAGATTTTCAAATATTTGTTCTAAAAATAAACGAATATGAGTAATTGTCACCCATTTGGAGTTGTGGGTCGCTGTAGCGAGACTCAACTTTAAATTAAAATTTAGCTTAGTTAACTTAGCGCCTAAATAATTAACAATGTGTGAAATCAGTGGCGAGCTGATGGTGGTGATAACAAATAGATCAAAATTATCAAGGGGCAACTGTTCGGATACTAATTTTTATTTCAGGCAGAAATAAATTTACTTCTTACTTTTAAAATTTACGAGTTTAAAACTTACCGAAAAGTCCCAAATACACAGATTCACGAAAATTTAAACAGGCGAATTTTAACCGACCAACAGTAAAGTTATTTTCTGCATGTTATCGTAAGGTGGTTCATTTCTTCAACGACGTACAATAAATATACCAATCTATGAATGAACAGCATGTTAATTAGCTACGGGATTCAAAATGTCATTGAACGATTAACGCCGGTGATGACACCTTGACACCCAGGAGATCTATTAAACATATCGTCAAATTCAATTAAACTTCGCATATAATAAAATGTTTAATATATCGTATAAATATGTCATCTAACATATGTGAAGACAAGGAAATGACATTATTAAACGAGGTATTCAAAGATATAAAACGGATCTTTCCTGGCTATGTTTCATAGTCGTTTCTTTTTTTTTGTTATCACGATTTGTGAAATTGGTCTGATGAGACGAAAGGGGTGTTATGACTCGAGACGCTGACCCAATGTTGCTTTTATGCTGGGTCAGCATTGCAGACGGTGGACCAGCAACGAAACAACCTCACATGAATGTCTCGTGTTTGCTGGACGCGCAGTGCTGCCAGCAACACGTTGGCACTGTAGGCTATATGGCACACATATTATATAAGCCCGTAGACATTGGTTCAACTTAGTTCCAATGCGTCAATGGCCGGACAAAAATGGAGCCATCGTTGGTGTAATTAAAGTTATCGATAGGCTATCAATTAGATCACACTTTTTATCTTAGTCAATTGAACCTCTTAAAGGGTCCCCCTTGTTAGCTTCTGGCGATTAAAAGTCATGCCCCACTGATTTTGGAACAAAGGCGCACCTGGAGCACCATCTAATTAACTAGCTTCCAAGGCTTGGAACTCATTTTATACAATAACGTGGACAATTATACATATGACAGCAAAAAAAATTGTGTGTCTTAATATAGCTTTTCATAGTCAAGGATGCTGATGAGACAATCAGAATTTGTCTCGCATCACTTTTATGCAAATTTCTAATTCAAATTAGGTTCGATATTTGCTGTAGACAAAATATAACATTTTATGCAATTAAATTTTACCCCCCCCCCCCCCCGCCATATATCTGTTTATAGCTGTAGACTATTGAGGTCATGTTAAATTTGGTGAGAGTTGTCCAGCGTTCTCAACATCCTGTAAAGCAGACAATCATCCGAAAATAGGCGACATTGTAATTTGACGAATTTATATAAGTCAGTATAAAAAGTAAAAAGAGGATAGGTCCTATTTAATCCGGTCGTGGTGGTGCAGTGGTTAGAGCTCGCGCCTCTGATATTGTAGTAGGAGGTTGTGTGTTAGAATCCCGCCTCTTCCACTTGACTGGACATATACCGGATCCGCTTATGCCGGGTCCACTAATGCCGCCCTAGATAATGCAGGGACAGGGCTGATAATAATGTCTCCCATGATAAATGTGTATAGGGGCCTAGTATGTGTGGCTGTTTCTGTACTACGAGTACGAATAAAATACATTATTAATACGGTGCCTTGCGGAACACCAGAATCGACAGCTATTTGTTGAGATAAAAAACGTGAATGACAACAGACTGTTTATTGTTCATTAAAAAAGTGGAAATCCAAGTAGGCCTATATGTATATTGCCTTTTTTCTATAAAAGTCTAATTCAATTTGACATCAAGCGAGGTGGGATGGGGGACCATGTTGAAGGCCTAGGGAAAGTAAAGTATAGCCATATCGACACGGTCCCCCTCATCGACCGATGTCAATAGGTGGTGGGTTGTGATTAAAAGTTTGCTCTCACATGAGTGACTCAAGCGGAAATCATGTTGTTTATTTGTCAGTATATGTCGTGAAACCTTAGGTGGCCTAGTAGATGTTTACTATAATAATGCTCTAGGAACTCACATCAGACACAAGTTAATGAAACTGGTCTGTATAGATGTAGCTATATGCTTATTACCTTTCTTGAAAATAGGACTTACATTGGCAAGTACCAGTGAGTCACTGGTGAAAAACCTGTCCTTAGTGATTTAGAAAAAAAAATTGCCGATATAGGAGCGATTTCTCTAGCAGTTTACATGTAAGCTGGGAAGCCTTCGGCCCGGTTTTTTTTAATTTATTTAATTCTGGAGAACCTATATAATTATATTACATTAAATTTATAGTGAATGTAGCCATAGCAGATAAAAAATACTAATTTATTATCCAAATAAATGGTAATTAAGGGCTGGGCCAAAGTCACCTCAACTTGAGGGTGACTTTGGCTCAAGAAAATTAAAAATTCAGTAACTTTAAACAGTGATATTAAACATGGATATAGGGGCCTAATCCTAAAAAACACTTGATCTTCTGAAGTACCTGTAATTGTTTTGACATTTTAAATAAGATAATCTCAGGAAATGGAAATGTTTTAAATCAACCGAAATAGGCCTGTGGCGACCCCACTTGCAGATCATCGCGCCAGAGTTCAAGCAGGACGGAATCGCTAATCGACGGGTCAGCACTCCCGCCGGCTCAAGTCGGGGGATTTCCGTTTGCGGTTCGTAGAAGTTTCATAGGGAGGGCAGCTGATCTTAATAGTTTCATAGGAAGGGCAGCGGGTAGTTGAAGCTCCTCAGGGAGGGATGTGGGTCTTAGTAGTTTCACAAGAAGGGCAGCGGGCCCTTGGTGCTTCAAAAGAAAGGCAGCGGTTCTTAATAGTTTCTCAGGGAGGGCAGCGGGTCTTAGTAGTTTCTCAGGGAGAGCAGCGGGCCTCAGTAGTTTCACTGTAAGGATAGCGAATCGTAGAAATTCCCAGGGAGGGCAGCGGGTCTTAGTTGTCTTGCAGGGAAGGCAACGGGTCGTAGAAGTTCCACAGGGAGGGCAGTGGGCCTAAGTAGTTTCACAGGGGTGTATGCGCGGGAATCAATCTAAGCTTGTCATACCGCTATGGTGAATCTATTCTGGCAGACACTTGTTGATTTCCTCTAGCGGGTTGTAGAAGTTTCATAGGGAGGGCAGTGGGTCTTTAGAGTTTCTCTGGGATGTAAGCGCGGGAATCAATTTAAGCTTGTCATACCGCTATGGTGAATCTATTCTGGCAGACACTTGTTGATTTCCGTTTTCTTCATCATGGCCGGTCTTGAGATGTATGCATGGTGATTTCCTTCAAGCCTTGTCATACCGCTATGGTGAATCTATTCTGGCAGACACTTGTTGGTTCCTATTCATTCATCCCCATGCCGTTTTGCTTATGATGAAGTTCGACTGCCTAACTGCCTGACTGCCACCTGAGACGGACCTGTGGACTGTTGGGCTGATCCTTCCGCCAGTTCTCCAGTGTGGAACCTGTGTATATGAGAAGGTGTCTTAAGCGGAAAGTCTCGTCATCTATGCACATGATCACCATTGGGTTCTATGGTTGCTTTAGCTGCCGTGGATGTACAAAGGAAGTCTGTGAGCACTGAATTCGGCACTTGAAGTGGCCCACCGGCTTAGTGATACACAGCTCTGAGTAAAAAGCAACTGGACTAAAGGCGGGATTGTGATCGATCGATAATTATCGAAAGGCCCGGGCAGCCTGCATGCGGGCTAGCTAACCTAAACAAACAAACAAACAAACAAACAAACAAACATGTGCGGCCCGGCCGCGCTAGTTTATTCTTCCACCGACCTTTTTGGAAGTCAGACATGTAACCGCGTCATTCACATTCAGCCGCGTGGCTGGATAGCCGCCCCCTGTCGCACGGGACTAAGTAGCACACACATATCTGACAATGTCTGCATAAATATGGAATGAATAAAGAATGAATTAAGGAAATCATCTACTTTGACTGAATTTCTGCAGCGAACCATCACTTGCTGACCGGGCAAGACACCACGATCAAGATCGGGCCTGAGACGATGGTCGCGTCCATTGACTTGTCGAACATTCAGCAACGTCAATGGTAACCCTCGCCCCAGACTACGCTAATGATGCCCCGACTGTGAATCAATAAGAACACGCACCTTGTACAACCTTATAGAGTCAGATCTAAATTTTTGTGTCTCACGACATTTTTCAAAGTGCGAATTGGATAGTTTTTATATGTAAGGGACATAGAATGAATCTACATTCTATGAAGGTATGTAAGAGTTTGGGTCTAAATGTACACTAAATGCCATTTGATAATAAAATAGGCTAGTCAGAAAAAATGCACAAACAGAGGTTTTCGCGTTAAAAACAGGAGAAACTCGATAGATTTTTCCAGAAACCCACGTGGTTTCAACATGTTCAAAATGGCGGATTTTAGACATCCAGCCTAGACTTAGAAAAATGCATACTAGACGGGATAGTCTACCTTCTTAAATAATAACAGATTGCAAGATTATTCTCTTAATTACGCCACTGTCGGTGAGAGGATGATATTTTGAAATTTTAGTATATTAAACCGTTGTTGACACCTCATTCGGGTGACGCGGTTTTTACGAGGACACCCGCCATATTTTTTGTAATATACCCGAAACATTTTCCCGCAACGAAATTATATCTCGACTTGTGCAGTTTTTATTAGGAAACAGAGCCATTTTTTACACAATTACATCCATATTGAATGTATAAAAGGTCTCAATTGGTCTGTTTTATAAGTTTAGGACAATAGGTCAAAATTCATTACATTTTATTCAATATTGTATTTCAGTGGAAGCAGAAAATAAATATTCTCCACACCGACTAGTGCGCAGGAAGTGCGCATCATACGATGTCTGGGCTCATTGATATTCACATAAATTAAGACGACACAATTTTCCGCTGCGAGATCGGGATCTTCCACACACGTGGTGCGGCATCCATATTGGATAGCCGGCAGACGTGTAGTCTATAGACTACAATTCTAATCGACAAAATTTAAAACATTTTTTTCTCTCCAAGACTAATAGAATTTTACATTGGTCTTTGCCTGAGAGATTAGATTTTTTCTCATTTTTAGGTTTTTCGCAAAGAAATTATTGCGAAACGTAAGTAAATAAAAGATTTTTACAAACAATTCAAAACATAATAGTTTTGTCGGCAAAAGCGATGTCATTTTTGTAGAATGACAGCGCATTGAAAACGTCAAATTAGACCTTTGATGATAGGCCTATATCAATGAGCCAACAGACATTCACCGCTAGGAAATATCAGACTAACATGGCTGTAGAGATACATTATACGAATCGAGCGAACAAACAACAAAACGAACGATTATGACGAGATCGTACGAGTTTTTTCAAGAGGAATAGACACAAAGAGATTTTGAAAAAAAAAGAAAAAAAAAATTCGTGTGTATTTCTTGCAAGAATATATGAAATAGATATTCATACTATGCCATTCAAGTGAGAAGCTGTCAGCGAAATTAAACATATTTCTATATTTTAACAAAGTTTATCAAAACATTACGGGTGTCATCATTTGATTGTAACACCTACTAGCTATTCAAATTTGGAATAATAATTTTGAGATTTTACGGTCTGAAATATACGATTTGACAGCTGTTCCGACTCGATTATTTTATCATATTTCACTTCCAATCTCCGAGAAAATATTTTTCTCGCAGATTGGACAATCAATTGTCTCATACATTTTATCTTAGAGCAGTATGTTAGCAATTTTATTGGCATGTGTAGGCCTACATGTTATGTGTTGGACCCAAATGCTTACGTATTACTATAATATTATGCTACGTGTCTGACAACGACACATCTATTTGTCATAAAACGTGCAAGTAAAAAGCCATTTCATAAAGACTACTTCATTCAGCAACTCCACACTCAACAGACATTTCATCTTAACCAAGAAAACAAAGATTCGATAATTCATCACAAGACTACGTCAGATGTGTCAGATTTCGAAGTGCTACTGTTTCGTGCGGCAGAGGGTGGCTATACCAATAACCTGACATGGTTAAGAAGCATGTCATTTCAATAACTTTTAAGTTCTGCGTAGTTAGCCTACGGGCTGTAGACTTAAATGTTTTACTAGTTAAATAATTTCAAAACATATTGCAAAATGGCCGAAGGAGGCGCCAGTGAAGGTTTCGAAGTTCGAAAGTTGATCTCAGAAGTGCTCGAGATAAAGACTCATTATTTCATATGAGTGATGCTAACGTTAGTAAATCAGCAGCTCGAGAAAACGACAAAGAATTCAGACGAGTGAAAGACGATTTTTTAAGAGTCGCGAGGCAACATAGACGGCGAGAATTATGGAGGAGCGAATCATCAAGAAGACCCTCCCCAATTCGTCGCAGATCATCACGACGGTCAAAGAATTTGCCAAAATTCAAAATCGCACCATTCTATGCGAACGATGTCGAGTTATGGTTTAACCAGCTGGAAACCCAGTTCGACCTTCACGACATAACAGACGACGATGAACGGTATAGACTAACTTGTGCAGCCTTATCCGGAGAAGTCGCATCGGACGTTAGAGATATTTTGTTACAGCCATTTCTTAGTCACAAATACATAAGCTAAGTCTTAAGGGAGTGTTGATCGAGAGACGAGGTTTGACGACACCCGAGCGAGTTAATAAGGTCATATCAGGCGAGAAACTGGGCATTCCTTCACGTTTTCTTCGACGTCTGCAGAAGACCGCTGTATTCGGGACGACAGCAGTAGGCCTAGTTGGTAAAGCAGTGATACGACAAGCTTTTATTAGACAGATGCCTGCATCTATTCGGGCACATTTAGCAACTACACCCGATAGTACATCATTGAGAGCTTGGCCGTTTTGGCCGACAGAGCTATAGCTTCAGAAAACGACGCGAAAGATAATAGTGTGGGAGTTGCCGAGATAAGGGTAGGCCTAAATGACAGTGAAAAACTTATTGGAATAATGAAAGACATTTCCAGAAGACTAAAAAAGTTAGAAACTTCAGGACATCAAAAGCAACAATAGGCTATAACAATAAGCAGCAGACAACTCGCAGAAGAGACAGAACAACAGAAAATATTATTTTTTTCCCTAACACTAATGCGAGACCGTTTACACCTTGCATGGCTGCAAATAATAATAGTAACGAAAATGATGAACAAAATGTTGTTACCACAAAAGTACCAAATCCCCGCTCGTCCGCTCCGCCGCTGAACTTGCCGCAAACCGGTACTGCACAGCCAACGGCTACGGACGATGCACTGATTTGCTCCTATTATCAGAGATTTGGTGATAAGGCGCGTTTGTGCAGAGACCCCGGTGCCTTCGCTTTAAAGTGTTAAGCCAGCACAAGGTAGCGACTCTTGTGTCTGGCGAGCCGAACGAGACGCGACATGACTGCGTGATAACTGAAACTTCTAAGTTATCTCCCTCTAGGCTACTATAGACGTCGCAGACAAACGTAATAAATGTAGATATTTGATCTACACGGGTGCGGCTGTCAGCGTTTTGCCCCGGTCTTGCGCTAACGGGACCGAGGTCGCTGATAGTCTTACCTTTGGTCGCAGCAAATAATTCGACTATCACAACATACGGTACAAGTAAACGTATAGTCGACGTCGGACTGAAAAGAGAATACACATGGACATTAAAGTCGACGACGTTAAACAACCTATTTTAGGGGCTGATTGTTTAATACATTACAATCTACTCGTAGATTTATCAGGCAGATGCCTGCGTGACATGAGAACCGGACTAGCGATACCAGCCACACTATCTTCAATTAAACCGAATCGAATAGATAGCACTTGTAACGAGTATACAGAATTATTAAATCAATTCACCGAACTGACACGACCTACAATGAAAGGCGAGACAGTAAAACACGAAATAACGCATAAGATAGTTCCTAAAGGTCATCCCGTTTTCGCGCAACCACGAAGACTAGCGCCAGATAAATCAGTCACCGCGAAGAGAGAGTTTGATGAAATGATCAAATTGGGCGTTATCGAGCCCAGCGACAGCGAATGGTCGTCTGCACTACATATGGTCCCTAAACAACGACGATTGGCGACCATGAGGCGATTACCGCAGCTTAAATGCTCAAACGATCCCAGATAGGTATATAGGGCTTTACACAGCGTTTAGCTGGTTCTAAGATATTTTCGAAGATAGATTTAATGAGGGCATATTACCAGATACCAGTCGAGCAGTCAGACGTGCATAAAACTGCAGTTACGACGTCGTTCGAACTTTTCAATTTTACACGTTCGGGTTACGAAATCCTGGACAAACTTGTCAACGTTTTATAGACCATGTAAAGCGTGGTTTGGATTTCGTGTTTGTATATTTAGACGACTTGTTAGTAACAAGCCCTGACCATAAGACACATAAGAAACATTTGAAAATTCTATTCAAACGGTTAACTGAATACGGAATAATAATAGGACCGGATAAATGTCAATTCGGCACGACTGAACTGAGTTTTTTAGGACATTACGTCTGTCCTGAAGGCATTTCACCCCTTCCCACAGCAGTGGATGCGATAGTAAATGGTAAATTATTACCATCGTTTTATTCCTCGTTGCGCTGAGAAATTGACACCATTGAATAATTTGTTGAATGAAGCCAACGCAGGTCAGAATAGACTTTCGCTTAAGTCTAATTTCGAATTACATTGGACAGAGAATGCGAACGTAGCATTTACCGAATCGAAGCAAATACTAGCGAATGCAACGTTATTAGTACATCCGCAACAGTCGGCACCTTTAAACATCATGTGTAACGCTAGTGATTTCACGGTAGGCGGAGTTTTACAACAATGTATTGATAATGTATGGCAACTTTTGTCATTTTTTAGCAAAAAGCTATCACCAGCAGAGACATGATACAGCGCTTTTGACCGAGAACTTTTGGCAGTCTATAGTACCATTAGACATTTTGGACATAACTTGGAGGGTAGAGAATTTTATGACCAACACTGACCACCCAGCTAACAATTTAACATTCTGAGAACGTTAGGAGAACATTTCCCGTAAGGTTATATAAACATTCTTTGGGAATGTTATGAGAACGTTCACTTGTGGAGTTTTTGTTAGGTTATATGAACGTTAGGTGTGAACGTTAGGAAAAAACCTAAATGGAACATAAAGGGAACGTTCTCTCAACATTCTGCGAACGTTAGGAGAACGTTAGGTGTGATTGTTAGGAAAAAAAATAATGGAACATAAAAGGAACGTTCTCTCAACATTCTGCGAACGTTAGGAGAACGTTCTCAGTACGTTAGGTATGAACGTTAGGAAAAAACTTTAATGGAACATAAAGGGAACGTTCTCTCAACATTCTGTGAACGTTAGGAGGACGTTTCCAGTACGTTAGGTGTGAACGTTAGGAAAAAACTTTAATGGAAGATAAAGGGTACGTTTTCTCAACATTCTGCGAGCGCTAGGGGAACATTAAGAGAACGTTCCTAGCACTGTTCTATGAATGTTCTTTGAGAATGTTAACGGAACGTTCTCTTGTGGCGTTTTTGTTAGGCTATGGGAACGTTAGGTATTTTTCAATATTTTTTCGAAAGAAAAAACTAGTAGTGAATATGATTATTTTTTTATTATAAACATTTCTTGTACATGTTCTGCAAATTCCTCTGTCTGATTCCCTCTCGTGCCATTGCCTTATTTCTTTTTCTGCAATGAAAATAACAAAAGTCAGTTTTGCAAAAAGGCAGTAACATATTGTAACATGATTAGATTTTGTTTAAATGCTACTCAGATTATTTTGAAAAGAAGATCATGCATGGGGGGCTCATGGAAACTCCTGTAAAATATCCTGTAGCTTGTAGTCAGTGGTATATATTAAGGGCTATAGTGGGGGTTCCTAAGAAATGGATAGTTGAATTTGGCTCTGGGCTAATGGAATTGAGATACAAATGTGCTACCCTACACTAATTGAGATAAAATACTGAATTGCAGGAAAAATATAAACATACGAACTACAGTAGAACCTGCTATGAGCAGCCACCCTTGTGACACAGGAAAAGCGACCTTTTAACACAGTAAGTAAGTAAGTAAAATATTTGCTTTACTTCACTTTTCGGCCAGTATGACCATTTTAACACAGGGTGGCTGTTCATAAGATGTTCATTTGTACGCAAAATGCCATTTTGGGGGATGGCCAAGTACCAGTGGTCTCCCATAGGAGGTTGCCTCCTAATAAGAGTGGCTGCTCATAACAGGTTACACTGTATTACACATAATTTAATAAATTTAAATTGGGTATTAAATATATATATATAAATGTTTGCATATAAACATATTTTTTTTGTCAGAAATGTATAGCCCTTGAATTGTTTTTTTAATAAAGAATGTCAACAAAAAAATGTAACATAGTTATGACAGTTTGCCAAGCGCTAGTTAACATTGATGCATATACATGGATGATGTAGAAAGGCGCCTTTTCATCTTCAGAAGTTCACACAGAGCACGAGCGGTAATTTACCTTGTACTTGGAGCCCTCAGGTCTGTGGGGTGCATATCGAAAGAATTCGATTAGCTCCTCATGCACGTCCCTTGTCTTTATGTTCTTATATGATTTTTCGCATGCCTCTAGAGAACAAAAACATAAAACACAATGAAGCTTGTTTTATCTGTGGTGTGTACTGTTCAATTGTATTACTGCAATCCACAGCTACAAAGAAACAAGACTACATAAGTCCAGGAGCTTCGGTCCGAATTAAAATTTGATTGAAGTGATTTTGTGTAGTGTTATTAATGTAGTCCTAGGCTAGGTAAAAAATCAAGACGCAAAACAACTAGGTCTAAGAGGCTCAGTCTAAGAGGCTCAGTCTAAGAGCAAGATAAGAAGTGGACAGTAAGTCAGAGATGGCAAACCTCCATTAAAATTAATGATCTTAATCAGTATCCTAGTGATGGTTCTAGTAATGGTAAATATAGGCTGATTGACAGTCATTTTGAATTTGATCTAGTTAAAAAAATTCAGGGTGCATCCTCTCCCGAAACCTCACATTTTGTTTTATAGTAATAATAAAGTAATAATGGCCGATAGACGGCCATTTTGAATTTGATCGAGGCAAAATTTTTCAAAATGTATCCTCTCCTGAAACGTCACATTTTGTTTTATAGACTGAGCATCCATGTTAAAGTGAATAATGACCGATAGGCGGCCTTTTTGAATTTGATCGAGTCGAAATTTTTGAAGATGTATCCTCTCCTGAAATCTCACATTTGGGGCTGTTCAACAATTACGTAACGCCTAGAGGGGCGAGGGGGGTTAAGCGATGCGTTTAGACCGTAGTCAACACAACGTTAAAAAGCGATACGAAGGGGGGGAGGTGGGGGGGGGGGCAAAAATATCTCAAAAAAGCGTTACGTAATTGTTGAACAGCCCCTTTTGTTTTATAGTAATGGTTTAGCTATCTATCACGGTTTACCTGATATCAGGCATGTCGAGGTAAATAATGGCCGATAGGCGGCCAGTTTGAATTTTATCGAGTCAAAATTCACCCTCTCCTGAAACCTTACAATTTGTTTTATAGTAATGGAGTTAACTATCTTGAGCAGTTTCCATGATATTCCGCAAAATATTTCAGTCGGATTTACCGATGGTTTAAACTAGGTCAAAGTGCTGGGTCAACTTCAAGGTCTAAAAACCTAAAAAGGCACAACTAGGGATCTTAGAGATCATGTATGTGCAATATGACTATAATCGGCCCAGTAGTTTTCGAGATCTGCTCCGGAAACGAAGTGTGTGTCAAAACGTCTAAATAGGTCATAGTACTGAACCAAAAGTAGGTCAAAGTTCATATAATACCCCCAAAAGGCAAAACTAGACCCCCTAGAGGTGTTGTGTGTAAAATTTGAAGACAATCGGGCAAGTACATGAGATATGGTTATGAATATGGTTTATTTCTGATGCTATTTAATGCCACCTCTTACAATCATAATATATATCAGATAAGTGTTTGATCCTCCTTGATACAGTCTACCTTAACATTATTAAGGTGGCTATGCATATGGTGTCAGGTGACTCGCTTCATAACCACCTTTCACTTTTGTAACATGTCATTGTTTGTTTCTCCTTGATACTGCCTCTTAGAAATAATGTTTTGTGGATAAAATAAATCATGGTAATATACATGTTACTTGTATGCAGCTCTATTTGCAGTTACCACGGTATGCATTTCAGTGCTTTATATTGTATATGGCCTGCATTTTTATTTGGTTTTGCTTATGATCTTGAAAATATAGAATGATAACTAGAACATCACACTGGAATATTATTTATGAGGACAATTAATACATGTCAAGTTTCAGAGATGTAAAATTCAAAATGCCTGACTGTCCGAGAGTCATTTTTTTTAATTTCGCTAATGCATTGGAAATCTTGAATGCTAATTAGATTATCAGTATTAAATAATTATAAAATAATTAGAAGATCAGTATTAAATAAACGGTTACACAATGTTTTTAATAAGATATTGTATTTGCTTTTGAATCCAGAAAAAAACGCGTCTGTTTCTGGATTGCTGCGTGCGTCGCGTTTTGGGATGGGGAGATGTAATAATGCGGTACATTGTACCATCATGTTTTGTCATGTGGGGGAGATGCGGCATCGTTCGACGTCATGTATCAACGTATTCGCGCTAGACAATGGATAGGGTAATATTTGAGAAAGTTGGCGGTCTGCACAGTCATTCCTTAGCACATACTAAATGTAGATAACACAGATGATGCTGAAGAATTAAACATTATTAAGCATTCACCTTATTTTGACCAAGAAAATTTGATAAAAATATTAAAGGAGAAAAATGCACATTTTACTGTGCTAAGCCTAAACATACAGTCTAATAATGCTAAATTTGATCAACCCAAAATTTTACTTCATTTGATACTAGAAAATAACTGTCATATAAAATGGAGTGTAAGGGTTAAATTACCTCCCTTCCGCATGACCTTTCAGCTGATGTGATATCCGAAACAAACATATATTTAAGTCTGACCTGATCAAGGGTTCAGTCAGGGGGGGGGGGCACATGGGTGGAAAGCAGATGGGTCAAACGAATAGAATAATTTACCTAAGATCAGTGTTCCAGATAACATGCGTATATGCGTATAATACGCATTAAAATACCCATGAAAATAAAAAGAAACAGGGAGGATGAAACGATTTGTTGTATTTTGTACGTGAGCACTCAGCAGAACTATGTGACCTGAGTGTATGAAAAAAATTATCAATGAAGCTTTCATGTTGTTGTATGAAAAATACTCGTTGTATATTTTGTCATCATATTTCACTCCTCATCACCCATTTCAATGAGTGAAATACTCCTAAAACCAAAAAAATACCTTGAGCTCTGTAAGATATTAATTTATTTGTTTGTTAAAAAGCATCTTTGGATTTTTTTTTGTTGGGGGCAGATAGATGAAAAGGATACTTTTATTTATTTTGACTGTCATTAAAAAAAAAATATAGGGAATCTTTGGTTTCAATTATTTTTAGGTAGGGGGAAGGTACGATGTAGGTCAAATAAATGGGGGGGGGGGAGGCGTTAACAGCGGAGGCATAGTCATCGACGTGTCAATACACCTTTCCAGTACTCTTCAATAATATATATAATTGAATAATATAATATATATATTAAATATAACTATTTCACTTTTTTCGGTGCTTCAAAATTGTTTTTTGACTTTTTTGTATTTTCAGTTAAGATCAGTAGGTTATATAGCTTCATATAAATTAAATTTTCAAAATTGACAACATTGAAAATGTCTCATCCCAAGGGGTCCCTTTAAGGCCACTGTGTTTTACTTCTCTGTTTTAGTTAATCATGTTAATGAGGGTGATGAAATAAAAATATATTTTGACCTATTTTAAATAGAGTTAAAGAGGGCGACTAAAAAACACAAGCAAAAAAGACATAGTTGGAAAAATGTTTTTTTTATCTCCTGAAATGAACTTGTTTTTTTTCCGATTTTTTTTCATCTCCCAAAATTATCTGTTTTTTCGGAAATCGGCAAAAATTCAATGCACGCGCTGGGCAGAAAAAAACCACATGTGTTTTTTTTGGTAATGCGCGGCCTAAATCTAATGCGCGCGCTCATCTAAAACATAGTGGCCTAACTCCGACATCACTATTAAGCCTGTAGTTTGGAATACAAATTTGTAGACAGAAACAAGAAGGTGAATCTACGCAGGCTTTGATGACTTTGCCTCTGTTGTTTTTAGGGGCAGTCAATATAAATATTATTTTGACCTACATCGAACCCCCCTCCCCCCCACCCTATAATTATTGAAACCAAGTCAAGATAGACTACCCTATCTTTTTTCAAATATCCTTTTGACCTAGTCTACCTGCCCACCCCCCCCCCCCACAAAAAAATAAATTTAAATAGATAAATAAAACAATTAAAATAAAAAAAGAAGTCTAAATAAATAGATCTAGACTGGACTAAGTCCGAAGATGTTTAAAAAAAAAATTAACTAATATAAGTAAATTAGATCTAATAAATAGGGTCTAGACTATATTTGACATTTGATGATTTGCTTGACCCACCTGACCCCTCCCCCCCCCCCCCCACACCCGAAAATAATTAAATCTGGAGAGGGTAGAGACTATAGTCTGTCCGATGGTGGAGGATGGTCCAAATGAAAGTTAGCTTTTTGGTATCCAGTCAGTCAATTCTCAAGCGATTGTCACGAAATTTTGCCACCATTATTATCTAGTAATTTTGCAACAGCCCTGAAAATTTCGATATTCCATCCAGTATTTCAAAAGTTAGACCATTTGACATGTAACGGAATTCTGAGAATAAACCCGAATAAAATTACTGGGCTTATACATGTTATAAAGGAGCGTCATAAGTAGACATTTACTAGGCCTACATGTCAAATGGTCTAACTTTTGAACTATCCAATATTTTTTTTACGAAATTTTCAGGATCGATGCCAAATGACTAGAAAATAAGGTATGCAAAATTTCATGAAAATCGTTGGAGAATTGACTGACTGGATACCGAAAAGCTAACTCTCATTTTGGACCATCCCCCACCGTCGGACAGACTGTAGTGTGGTGTAGACAGTGTAGACTGTCTGTAGTATAGGCCTAGGTCTAGACGAGGCACCTGTCTGGCACTCCGGGGGCGGGACCGGTTGACAATGTTGACTAGTCTAGGTCTAGGGACAGAGTTGGCCTAAGGTTAGTCTACTGATAAAAATTTGCTATCAGGTCTACCCCCCCCCCCCTCGGGGGCCCGGTTGTTAAGCCCAAGCCTGGGCGAGGGGGCGAGTTGGTAATTAAGGGGACGGCGGGGTGAGACTGAGAATGTCAAGTCAACAAACTTACCTTGTCCAACCGGTGGCTTCTTCCATAGCCAGTGCCAGTGGGCAAAACATCTGAAATATCATATATGCAGTTTCTTCAGCACACTTCCACAAATGTAAGCTTTCTTCTTTTGTCTGTGATTCATATTTAAAAGAATATGTGGCTTTTACAGCTTGAAAAGTTGATTTATTTACCTCAAATTCACATAATTTACTTGTTCCGGGCGCGGTCATTTTCAAATCGGAACCGCGCTGCATTCTGGGACTGTCACGTTGAGTCAGGGAGGAGGGGGCGGGATTTCAGCTCAGTAGTAATACGAAACGTTCGTCGAACATTCGCCTAGGGTTATGACTGAAAAGCGAATATTCCTAGAACGTTCGCATAAGATTACCAGTTGATTGATTGGCATGCGCACGGTTTAATTGACCTCAGTTGTACCATAAAAACTCGGAACGTTCGTCGAACATTCGCCTAGGGTTATGTGGGGAGAGAATATTTCTAGAACGTTCACATAAGATTACCAGTTCACAAACCCATAGCTAACCTTGAGGGAATGATTACTCAAAACGTTTGTTGAACATTTGCCTAGGGTTATGTGGGGAACGAATATTCTCAGAACGTTCGCATAAGATTACCAGTTAACAAACCCATAACGAACCTTGAAGGAAAGGTTATCTGAATGTTCTGTGTTAGCTGGGCATAAACCTTTGACTTACGTCATGAATTCTACGACATAACAACCATCCTTACACCAGACAAGGCATTTAGCTTTCATAGCAGAGTTCACAACCGATATTCGATACCTGAAGGGCGAAACGAATTTCGTAGCGGACGCCTTTTTTTTCAGTTATTAAATATGACGCAGCGATAAACTATAAAGACCTGAGCAAGGACCAGGCTTCTGACAAAGAACTTCTGACATTCAACGACGTCTAATATGGAATTTTGCTTGTTAAAGACATTCGCTAATGTATTGGTATGGTGCGACATTTCAACAGGACGTAGAGGACCATACGTAACCGAAAAGTTTAGAAGAAAAGTTTTTAATTCCCTTCACGGTTTAGGGCAACCTTCTCATAGAGCCACGAAACCTCTCATTAATTCTCGTTTTGTATGGCATAAGGTGAACACTGACATAGCAAATTGGTGCAGAGACTGCACAGGCTGTCAAGCAGCTAAAGTTTCACGTCATAATAAACCAGTTTTCGGAAAGTTTGAGGAACCAACTGAGAGATTCGATCTTGTACACGTCGATCTGGTCGGGCCCTTACCTCATTCCGACGGTTTTAAGTATTTGTTGACATGTGTCGACTGATTTACACGTTGGCCAGAGGCTATACCGATAAAAGATATTAGAGCAGAGACAGTCGCGGACGCGTTTTTCGGTGGATGGGTAGCTCGTTTCGGAACTCCTGCCACGATTACTACAGAAAGAGGAGCCCAGTCCGAATCCAGACTATGGGATACCTTGTGTAATCAATTCGGTATAACCAGAAACCGAACGACGAGTTATCACCCTCAATCAAACGGCATGGTTGAGCGCTTTCATAAACAACTTAAGGTCGCCATTATAACGCACGAGACACCTAATCTGTGGACAACTATGCTTCCGGCCGTCTTGCGCGGCATCCGATCAGCCATCAAGGAAACGTTAGTCAGATCGGCCGCCGAGATGTCATACGGAATGACATTACGTCTACCAGGTTACTTTACGGAGAATTATACTGTGTACGCCAATACTGATTTAGAAAATTATTCAGATAGGTTACGCGTAGCCATGTCCTGTCTCCGTTGAGCCCCCCACGAGAGACAAATCAAAAAGGCCATATGGCCTATGGCAAAAATTCACGAACCTCAGACGGCCTTGGTAGAAAAAAGAAGTACTTTTACGTCGTCGCCTTCTGAGGCAGGAGTGTGCACGAAGCAAAGTTTGAATGGACTGTCTACATTAAAGACAAAGGCAGCAGCTCCAGAGGTTAGCCGACGAGGTGAAAAACCTGTGGAACAGTCAAATACGAAGGCGAAATTGTACAAGGCGCCGCATGTTAGAAACGCCACGACTTCTCGCGCTAATGGGAGGTTTGATGGTATTCAAACATATTCACGAATTCCTTTGCATTTGAGAAAAGATGTGCCGATTCAAACACAACAGAATAAACGCATTGGAAATCAAAACGAAAGTAATACCGATAACAACCAGAGAGTGACAATAAATCCGCCGCCGATTGAAACACGTGACGTGGGACAACAGATCCATACACCAGCGCGATTCGTGCAGCTGGTTCACGCGGTTATAGCTCCTAATTATATATACTGCGGACCCAGCGCACGTACAATTTAACTTTATTATGTATATAAATCGTGCCAGGCCTGGCACATACAAATCATTGTCAAGTAAATAATGAAAGTTCTCACTATTCTGATATGTGTTAAGTAACTAAGTCAGTTGGATGAGAGTTAAGAGTTTTCGGCAGGGCCAGTTAAAAGGACATTTGCTAAGAGGATCGGAAATAAATAATGATTTGGTCATAGCACTATAGCTCACCAACAACCCACACTGTATCACGACTTTGGCTGTTGACATTTTTATAGTTATAATGTTGATATTTTGGTACGAATTGTTGCTACTTGGTCGGCGCGTAATTAACCGTAAATTTACGATATCTGCCGTTGAGGTAACCACGAGCATAGTTTTGTAGATATACGTTGTCACTTAGCCCGGGGGTAATGTGGCAACCTCACTTGCAGATCATTGCGCCAGAGTTCGAGCCGGACGAAATCGCTGATCGACAGCACTTCCGCCCGGCTCAAGCCATGTATGGCCCGGCCGCGCTAGTTCATTCTTCCAACGACCTTCTCGGAAGTCAGACGTGTAACCGCGTCATCCACATTCAGCCGCGTGGCTGGATAGCCGCTCCCTGTCGCACGGGACTAAGTAGCACACACATATCTGACAAGGTCTGCACGAATATGGATGAATAAAGAATGAATTAAGGAAATCATCCAGTTTGACTGAGTTTCTGCAGAGAATCATCACTTGCTGACCGGGCAAGACACCACAATCAAGATCGGGCCTGAGACGATGGTCGCGTTCATTGACTTGTCAAACATTCGGCAACGTCAATGGTAACCCTCGCCCCAGACTACGATAGGCCCATAATGAAATTGCAAATGTGGAGAGCTTGTGATCCCAAGTTTGGGTGGCCCAAACAACTAGTCGGCTATATTAAACATGTTAAACGGGGATATGGGCCTAATGCTAAAAAACACTTAACCATCTGACGTAAAGGTTTTGAAATTTAAATACATTAATCTTAGCAAATGTAGATGTCCTTAAGCATTCCAAGCCAAAGCTGCCACCAATTTTCTCACTCATATATTGGGTCAAATAAGTCGCCCCCAAATCATAACAGTATTTTTTTAATTGTTTTCATAAAATGTACTAAAATAGTTGTTGGGTAGGCCTATGAGATTGTGAGTAGGCCTATGACAGCCCAGGGCATGATATTTCATTATCAAATAATATGTATAGATCATTGTGTCCATAGAACTAGGCCTAGGGTTCTACCTCAACCCGATACTTTAATTACCAGTGTAGGCCTAATTGTTGTAGGTTAGAAAACGTGTTTTAACTTACTGACCTTCCTAATAATTTGAGATGCCTACAGCTATGTAGCTATAGCCTCTGTAGGCCTACGTACACTACAAGTAGCAGGGGCGTATCCAGGATGGGTGAACTGGGGGGGGGGTCTAAAATAAATGCCGTTAGTAACAAGATACTGGGCAGGTCCGTCCATGCGACTTCGCATTGCGACGCCGCCCCAGGAGGGAGTTCGAGGTCACCCCCAAGACAATTTTGACTTGACTAGGTGGCTTCTGGTAGCATTGGGAATGGTTTCAATGCCAAGATATATAACACACTTCATAAATTGGATTTTGTAAATTTAAGTGTAATTAAAGATATAAAACATGAAATCCAAGCAGACTTTGTAATCAATTAAATCTTATAATGTAAATTGGAAACAAAAATTATCGAAGTAGGGGCCTACTTATTACAGTATGGCGGTGTCTGTTACCGTGTAAAATGCAATTCAGGGATGCTTCTGCCTTTTGAATCTGTAACTCTGTGACATAGTAGGCCTACATGTACTTAACATGCTTAATATATCCAAATAGTGTATTCATCACTGACGAGTTGGAGTCGGCGGTGAAGCTTGGCAAACTCATCAACTTTGTCAATGCTAACAGGCGCGTAGGGCCTACCGATGCAGGTGCATCAGTCCCAGCGCTGACAGACGCTCATTTCAACATGTGGCACGCAAATATGTTTTTATTCTTTTTATTCCACTGAATGACTTTTCACTCGGGCAGATAATGACTGGTGGAGTGCAAAGGATCACCAGACCTAGAAGCGCTATACTATTATGTCACAGTAGAGGAGGCTGGCGTGTGGCAAGGCTATAAATGGGGTTGTCAGTTGTGGGTAAGCATGATTCTCAATATTGTTTCATCTACGCCTCCCACTTGATCCTCCAGCTGTGCAACTAGTTCATATGCTGGCAGCTGATGGGAGATATTCACTGTACTGCTCTATGAGCTTATCAAGGTCGGTCCTTACCTCATCTTTTGGATGCTTCACCAACACAGATGTCGCAGTCTATGGTCCGACATTGAACCAGCATTGGGACAGTGTATCGCCTTGACTGGGAGGGTAGGGCAATATCATGTGAGATTTCAACTACAATTATTGTAATATTCCATCTAAAATATAACACAATTTTTATATAGACTAAATTACTACGGCAATTTTTCTGTAATTTCTGGACTTTCTGATTTTTCTAGCCGTTCAAGGGGACTGAACGGTTAATTATTAGAGCTTGGGGGCCGAATGGGTCGAGCATGTTGAGCATCGGCTGAACATAATAAAAGGATAAACAATTTTATTGATTAGGTTATATGTTATCTGGTATTATTCCGGGCTGTTTTCACAATGTAGGCCTTGGAGCAGATGAGCAGGCTGTTCAGTGTAGTAGTAGCCTATTAGTAGTAGGCCTAGGCCTATAAGGCCTATGCCATAGAAGGGCCTATAGATGTATATCACGGTAGGGGGTCGGTGGGTAACGCTCTAACCACGCTGACTGACAGGCCAGGGGAAGCATTGTATATTAGGGAGCCGAACGGGTAAGGGACCAAACAGGTAAGGGGCCGAAAAGTAGCCGGAAAGAAAATGGCCTGGTGCACACACAAAATGGATATCTCAACACCAATAAAACAATAGTTGGCCTACAAATGTCACAGATAGCCTATAGTTATATAATAGCCGCCTAGCTAACATCACACAATTGTGATGTTAGGCACGGGCTCCCAGTGGGCATTTGATGTCGATATGATGTCAAATTGATGGCAATAATTGACATCAAAAACATGGCAAAAATGAAAGACAAATTGACGTCAAAACCTTGACGTCAATTTGACGTTCAGACATTGATGTCACAAAAACCTCGAAAAAACAGATAAACCATTGGAAGAAAAATAAAAAAATAAAAAGGGTATTTTGAACGATCATTTTGAACCTATTTTTACAAAAATCTGGTCTGGTCTAGCATGTGAACAACGGGATGACACCTCTACCTATTGAGCTATAGGCGTACCGGGGAAGCTGATAAACTCAGAGCATAATTTTAGTACAACATAACTCTTGCTATATTACTTAATTGCTGCTTACATTGATTACACTTTATACACCTGATATGACAAAATCACAAACTGAAGGAAACTTGCAACATTTTGTCTACAAGGGGACGATATACAAATATCAGTCTATTTTACATAAAATACTTATTTAGGCCTGTAGAAAGGCAGATTCACATTAAATTCATCAACCAGGGTGAAGAAATTTCGCGGATTCTTTAGTCGATTTTACATAAAATACTTATTTAGGCCTGTAGAGAGTCAGATTCACATTAAATTCATCAACCAGGGTGAATACATTTCGCGGATTCCTATTTCATGACATTTTGCACACACAAGTGTGGCTTTAGAATGTAGGCCTATTTAAGAAGTTAGACCATTTGACATGATTGTAATGAAATTCCGAGACGAAGCTATAATAATGGGTTTTAGGCCTAATTATAGAGGGTGACATTTTTATTATTAATTTACTATATGTTAAGTAGACTAGCTTTTAAGGTATAGAGGCCTACAATATTTCTCAATTTAATTTTCAGGACAAGAGATAGTGCTTGTGAAATTTCATAATAATTTATTGAGAATTGACTGAGAAATCAACAAAATTCATTCACAACGATAAATGTGTAGCCTATACTGCCGTGCCAAGCCAAAAAGCAGTATCAGCTTACTTGTGAAGTCAGCAGATACTGTATTTTGCCTATTATATATGTCTATACAATATATAAATATGCATGAATTATACTTACTGTATGATAATTTCGAAGTGATTTTATACATAATCAACATTTTGACCTCGAATCGACATCAATTTGATGTCTGATGATGGATATCAATTGGATGTCCCTGATTTGACGTCTATTGAACGTCAAATTTTTGCCTATGTGCATTATGAACACATGTTATTGTACGTCTTAGCTTGGTATGTTCATCCAATTAGCATTTAGATTAATTACAGTGCAAAAAAAAGTTTTTAAATGCTGATAAAATCTTGCCGTATTATTGACATCAAATTGACATCAATAAAATCTTGACTATTTATCAACGTCAAATTGACATCAGGGTGACCGCTGGGCTATGATTACAATACCTCTTTTTTTCATTTAAGCCCAATTAACATGCCCAGGTCTAAAATCATAAAAAAATCGGTGATTTTATTTTGGCTTATCAATATGACCATATATGGGTAAAACCAAAAATTGGAGTAATTTTACATAAAATTAGTGTCCCCAGGACTTAAAAGATCCGCATTTTGATTTAAATATAATAATATTAAAAATAAATGGTTAAACTTAACGTTTAAGCATTATTACTTAATAATGTTTATATTATTTGTAAAAAAAAAAATATATATATATGTATGGTTTTATAAGAGCTCTATGTCATGAAAACGTGAAAAATGGCATGTCCCCAGAGAAAATTCCATTATTTGAAACTTCACTGTAGGATACAAATACACAATATAATTCGAATAATTACATTTCATGGCTAGACATTGTTCACTTAACCTAGTCAATGATCGAAATTCGATTTAAAATTTTGTTATCGATATATATAATTTTGATGAATATACATGTCCCAACATTTGCACTCTACTCCGTTACCATCATTGTAGCTTGCCCCATCAAGTGGATAATCATGAACTAAAATTATACCAAGTGTAGTTTGACACACTGAATGGCCTTATACGAGTTTCTCACCTTGAAAGAATTAATATTGTAGAGTGACAAGTTATTCGAAACAGGTATTACCAAAACGTTAGAAAAAGTGCTTTTGTTTTTACTACTCCGTTCCTAGCCTTGTGGGTTTTAAAACGAGTTTGGTTTATGCTTGCATGCCTAGAACAGCTGCTATGGGGACTATTTCCACCCGTATGATATATCTTTGAAATATTGCCCATATATTTTCATTAATCCCAAGAATACTTTTAGTTTTACTACTCCGTTCCACTCTACTCCGTTACCAAAAAAAAGGAACGGAGTAGTAAATTGTCAAATTGTATGGGTTTTACAGTCATAATGATCGATGATATAGTCTTTTAAAACATGACTCGTCCCCATATAAATAGAGCACCCATTTATGATCGATGTTATGATAAGAGAATATACAGTTTATCTTTATGTCAAGCAAAACATTTGGTCACGGAGTTGAGTATTTTTTGGCTTGGTAACGGAGTTGAAATAAGGATTTTTGTTTACCCTGTCTAATTTTCTTATTTTTTTAGCAGTTTTGAGATACGATTGTTTTGTATTATGCTTCAATAAGGTTATCACGTTAAAAATTGTGATGTCAAGCTAAGCAAAGTAACATCAATTTTTAAATGGTTCGGTTTGGTAACGGAGTAGTAAGTGGAATGTTGCAACTTTTTAAAATGACGTTTTTAAAGCAAAAAAAAAATTCTAGCGCAGCCAGTGACTTTTTTATGCTCTATTGGTATAAGTGCACCAAACCCATCAAGTGGTTTTCCTTCTCTTTGATGGTCACCTCACTGCCATTATTGATGCTATAAAATTACCCCAATTTTTGGTTTCACCCATATATGATGTAAACATGTCCATGGACTAGAACTGCAAAAGTTTTTTTTAATTTTTGTGCTGCACATTCACCAGTTATAGTCTTGATATAGAGACGAAATTCCTGATTTCTAATTATCAGTGATATATTGACATACATGTCAAAAACAAGAAATACGAGAATTTCGTCTCTATATCTAGCCTAACTGGTAGGTGCGCAGCACAAAAATAAAAAAAACTTTTGCAGTTCTAGTCTATGGACAAGTTTAGGGGAGACTGGGGCACGTTGGGACAGGCCTGCTTTACACATAAATTATTTTGCGATTTGTGCGCCATCTGGTCAATGGTAAAAATGAAATGAAATGAATCGGGCTTTAGGCCACCTTTGTGCACATATAGGCTAAACTGGGCCAGGAGAACCTGAGGATGGTGAGATGATTGAGATGACACTGCCCTCCAGACACAGGATTCGAAATTCGAGCCCTGGCGGTCTGAGGACGAGCACGCTACCTCTCGGTCACGGAGGCTCCCCACAATACTGACTTTCACACGTGGATGGGGAAGAAACATTTTTTGTTCCTTTCAAACCGCCGAGACCGGGAACCCAACCCCGAACTCTGGCGTGAAACCCTGCAAACACTGTACGTAATATAACGTTCGTTAAGGTCCCATTTTCGTCATTCATGGATGAACGTAACGAGGACGTGCTAGGGACGTAGTCATAATAACCCTAACGTTCCCAGAACGTCCCAATAACGCTACATTTATGTTTTACGTTCTAAGGACGTAAATGGGAGTTCACAGAATTACGTCCTAAGTACGAATACTGTTTTACGTCATAACGTCCCCACAACGTACAGCATTTCGTACTTAGGACGTAATTCTGTGAACTCCCATTTACGTCCTTAGAACGTAAATCATGAATGTAACGTTATTGGGACGTTCTGGCGACGTTAGGGTTATTATAACTACGTCCTTAGCACGTCCTCGTTACATTCATCCATGAATGACGAAAATGGGACCTCAACGAACGTTATATTACGTACAGTGTTTGCAGGGAAGGCAGCGGTGCTAACCACTACCCCAGGGCCCTCACCCCTGGTCAATGGTACCCAAGCAAACCAATTTCCATTTTCCACCGTATTGCTAATGGCTGTTGGACATCCTTGGCATGTATGTAAGCGTAGGTCCATTTTTTACATGAAAAGTACTTTTTTGAGATGATCAATGTTTGGTTCTATAAATCACGTAATACTTGATTTCCCTAATATTTTGGTGGTATCTTACACCTGTGCTATCACTTTATAACTTATGTATAATGGTTTGCTTAAAATACACCCCACACACAAACTATGATATCAGATGTCGGGTCAGTCAAGGTGCCTCAAGTCTGTCTCAAAGTGCCCCAAAAATGTCTCAAGGTGCCCCCACTTTTTAAGGCACATATTGTTACTGGAACATCTAGAATTAGCCAACTGCAGGCTTTATCTACAGTATACATATGTATAGCATTCAAATCTTGATTTTAGGTAGATTCATGTTGTCTTCAGGTAGGGCCTACCTGATATGGTGTCTCAAGGTAGGCCTACCCCAGCTGGGTGGTGTCTCAAGGTGCCCGAGTAGTACGGGGTACATTGAGACATTTTTTGGATAATATGTTCTGTTAAAAAATGAAAGGTTAGGCCCCTACACATTTTTGAAAAATTTCATCTCATCCTCAAATATACCCCACTGGATGCTGTATCCATATGTGTCGTCAATGTGTATTTCGCAAATTATATATATGTTTGGGGGGGTGAATTTTTCCGTCTGAAGGTGCCCCGGTCTCCCCTACATTATATAGGGGCCTATATGGGACCGCTCAACAATTACGTAACGCCTAGAGGGGCGAGGGGGGTTAAGCGATGCGTTACGGACCGTAGTCAACACAACGTTAAAAAGCGTTACGAAGGGGGAGGGGGGGGGGATGAAAAATCTCTCAAAAAAGCGTTACGTAATTGTTGAACAGCCCCTATGGTCATATTAATAATAAAACTAAAATAAAATCACCGATTGTTGATGATTTTAGACCTGGGCATGTCCCTTTAAGTCACAGGCTCACAGCTGACCACCGCTCAGCTCAGGGCTAAGCCTAAAGGGCTGAATAAAGTCACCCCAGTAACGTTATCGATGCTCTAATTTCTAAGTTGACATTTTAATTGATCCAAGAAGCGTTCATTCGTCGCCATGAAGCGTTTATTTTGCTCCAATAGGCGTGGTTTTGAGTACCCCTTGTGGTTATGTCGGCCATCAAGTCACAACTGACCCCAACCTCCCCTACTTTTTGAACCACATTTTGGCTGCCCTACTTTATCTATCGACCACCTTCTTGTACAAGATCAGCACAAGATCTTTGATATTATGAAAATTAGAAATTAGATGAGGCCAATGTAAAAAAACACTAACACCCGTCGTTTAACAAATGTTGCGTTATTCTATTTATTATCTTTAGGATTGTTTTTTTATAATTAACATAATTTATTACACAGCGCGGAAACCGATGCACATGTTTCCTGTGCGCATGCGTATTGAGCAGATTAAACCTGGACTGGACCAGACAAAACGAGGACAACAACATTCACGGGAAGCCATTGTTAATAAATTTTGATAACGTAAATTAAGACATTCACACCCTTTCTTTTTTGATATTCAATGTAGAAAATGGCTCAACACGTTCCCGTCACTTCTAACACTACAGGTAGTATAAACCTACAAAGCTAGTAGATACAAAAAAGTAGACTAGCCTAGCTGACGTCAAAATGATAAATTTATCGTTTTGACAAGTCACCACTCCACGAGTCCATGCACTCAGTCCACTGACCAGTGGCAGTGCTGACTGAGTCTGACACCTGTCTGCCCAGGCAGGGCAGGTGAAGCCTGAACTCGCGCTGAAGCCTTCACTAAGTTGTTGTAGATCTAGGCCTAGACCCTAAAAGGCACTGTCCATAGTCTGTGCCCACTGCGTGTGGCATTATATGCAATGAAATTAAGATTAACGTTACATTTTGAAAGGCATTTTGTAATTTTATTTTGTTCTCCATGTCCATGACATTATTATTAATTTGTTATGAATGAAAAAATATATAGATCTAGTAAGTTAGGCCCCTAGATAGATCAAAATTTTATGAACATGATAAAGTTAAATCATAATGGGCGAAATTGAACAAATAACGTTAGTATTTAGAACTCATGTAACATTGTCCCATGGACTTTAATTTTTGTCCAAGACCAAGCTAAGTCAGTGATTTCTGCTGTGAAAATAGGTCCTTACAGTTGTATGCATACCTGCCAATCCTACCGATTCTGGCGGTAGGCTACCGATTTCACGGCCCATCCACCGCCTACCGATTTTATAGGCCTTTCCTACCGCATTTCAAATTATCGTCTCATAAATATAAAAACAACTGTATATCTACCCCAGTTACTATAAAAACATAAAAAAAACACTCGAAATAAATGGTGAAACTATGGCTAGAATGCAGGAAATGGCACATAAAGCATATGTATTTAAAAAAAAGCCACCCAGGGGCCGCATTCTGCGGGCCAAAATGTGACCCAGCTCAAAACCTACCGATTTTTTATATCAAAAGATTGGCAAGTATGGTGTATGGTCTATGGACTATCAATGATAGTCCATAGACCATACAATTGTAAGGACCAATTTTCACCGAGTAGTAAATTGGAAGAATTTGATTTGATTTATTCAGCGAACCATAATGATACTGATAGTATCATTATGGTTCGCTGAATAAATCAAATCAAATTTTTCTAGACCTAGAATCTAAGTCCTAATACTAATAGTCAGGGTTCGAAATTAAGGGTAGTCCGCTAGTCCGAACACTAGTAAAAATAGCTGCAGACTATTAAACTTTTATGTTTACTAGTACTGCCGGTCTAGTAAAAAACAGCGCCTCAGTCATTCCATTTATTCTTAAAGGAGGGACGTAATTAACCGTGCAGTAGCACTTGGTATTAAGACTACAGCGGCCGTTGTCTCGACCCAGACAAACACAAGCCATTTACCCAACGTTGATTAGATGTTGGGCCAGTGTCGTAGACAGTGGACCAACATCAAATCAACATTCGGGTCTTGTGTTCACTGTGACAAGAAAGGCGTGTTGAGAGGGGTGTTATCTAAACCGACATGTCGCCGTGTCAGTGTTGAGGCGATATAAGAGAAGGTGGCCCAGCACTGGCACGGCTCCGGACCATTAACACATGCAGTTAATCCCCAGTCAACACAGAAAACATCATGACATGATGATGGTCTAATTAAGGCTCCCCCCTACCAGGGGGGCTTTTAGTTTTTGTACGGTTTCGTCCGCCGGTGCATGCGGGCGGCAGCGCGTGAAGGCAGCGGCGGCGGCCCCGCGCATGGACACCGCCTCTCATCCATGTCACCCTGATATCTACAAATCTGCTTTTTCAATTTATTTGGTGTTCAACATACTGGATACAAGTATTAATACCTAGGCTGCATCAATTTTTCAGAGAGTTCGGGAAAATATTCGGGTCATTGCGGCCATCTTTAACCTTTTTTCGTCAAATTAGGAGCTTGTCACCCTGATATAATCTACCAAACCGCTTTTTCGATTCTTTTTGTGTTCAACATACTGGATGCAAATATTAATTCCTAGGCTGCATCAATTTTTCAGAAAGTTTGTGAAAATTTTCGGGCCATCTTTAATCTTTTTTCGTCAAATTTGGACCTTGTCATCCTGATAACTTCAAAGCCACTTATCCAATATACTCAAAATTCAACATATTACATAGTAGTATTAATTTCTAGCCTGCATCAATTTTTCAGAAAGTTTGGAAGAATATCCGGGTCATGACGGCCATCTTTAATTATTTTTTGTCAAATTAGAACCTTGTCACCCTGATAACTTCAAAGCTGCTTATCCGATATACTCAATATTTAAAATACTGCATAGTAGTATTAATTCCTAGCCTGCATCAATTTTTCAGAAACTTCGGAAGAATATCCGGGTCATGGCGGCCATCTTTAATCTTTTTTCGTCAAATTATGACCTTGTCACCCTGATATATACAAAACCGCTTTTTCGATTCACTTTGTGTTAAACATACTGGATGCAACCATTAAGTCCTAGGCTGCATAAATTTTTTAGCAAGTTCGGGGAAACATTCTGGTCATGGTGGCCATCTTTAATCTTTTTTCATCAAATTAGGACCTTGTCACCCTGATAACTTTAAAGCCGCTTATCTGATATACTTAATATTCGAAATACTGCATAGTAGTGATAATTCCTAGCTTGCATCAATTTTTCAGAAAGTTTGGGGAAATATTTGGGTCATGGCGGCCATCTTTAATATTTTTTCTTCAATTTAGGACCTTGTCACCCTGATAACTTCAAAGCCACTCATCCGATATACTCAATATTCAACATAGTGTATAGTAGTAGTATTTCCTAGACTGCATAAATTTTTCAAAAAGTTTGTTATTAGGCTAGGGTGAATGTTTGTATAGTTATTGGATCTCTCCAATTTTTTACGTGAAGTTACCCATGAGCAGGCCGGGGCGCATACCTTTATTTAGCAACGTTAATGAATTTAAGAACGTTGTTAAATTTAACATCGCAGGCGTTGTTAAAATTAACAACGTGGTTAAATTTAACCTCGGTGTGACAGTCATTCTGGAGAGGAACATGTGGTCCGATAAATTATTTTGAGGACAAATCTAACCTTACATTGTTAAAGATATATCAGAAATAACGCTATAATAGCCTATATTTTGCGGTCAAGGTGCGGGAATCAAGCGTGGCATCTACCTACAACAAGGTTTAGCCAAATATCTGGGTCCTTCCTGGCCAATCAGACGATAGATCTCAAAATCCAATGATCAAAATCTCCATCTGTTATCCTCTCTCCTATTGGTTCACGTCGTAACTTCAGCAAATGAATCAATTTTTCAGCAAGACGCTCAGCGTGGCCTGGGGGTCAAATCACGTCATCTAGTTTTCTTTGATTTTATCAATGTTTTGGTCTGATTTGGGCAGCAAACTAACATTTTATGTTGTCTCGCATGGCCCATTCCACATATTTATATTGTTTAATTGATGTAATTCACAACGTTTTTAAATTGGCTGATCAAAAAACAAGTTTTTTTTATCGTCATGAATTCATGAACGTTGTTATATTTAACAATGCCCCCCAAGGTTAAATTTAAACACGATATTGAATTCATTAACGTTGCTAAATAAAGGTATGCGCCCCGGCCTGATGGGTATGAAGATCGCCTGATTAGATTTTCAGTTTTCCACCGCTAATCAAATGGGCCGCCACCTGGCGACAAAAATTTTTTTTTTAGAATTTTCTTGAATCCGTCTATATAGGTTTTCGGGGACTGCGAGTGTGTTGGCATTGTACGCTTTCGTGTGCGACCGAAAACGAGGGTATGGCGGCCATCTTGATTTTTTAAGTAAAATTTCCTAGTTAATGCCATAACTTGAAAATAATTATTGAATCTCGCCTATTGTTTACGTCAAGTTACCCATGAGTATGGAGATGACCTGATTAGCTGTCCCCCAGTAATTAAAATGGCCGCCACCTAGCGACTAATTTTTTTCTCGTCTTTTAAATTTTTTTTTTTTTTCAGAATTCCCTTAAAACAGGGCACAGAATAAGGGCGTTATGGGTGTCCAAGACAACCCATTCTGCCACTGGACAACCCAGTATCAATCTCAGGGTTTCTGTCAGACAACCTGTCAAAAATTAATACAGATTTACAAAAAAATGCAGATTGTTTCTGTGCATGGCGCATTCACACTTTTACACCTGAAATGCATGTATGTAAGCAGGAGATTTGCAGGGAATCACCAGTTATTGTGTTAAAATTAATTTATTTTGAAAAATAAACATTGTTTTTACCTGTTTTTATGTCTCAACATACGGACAACTAGAGAAATCTAGCGGACATCCAGCGGACCACCAGGCCAACAATCCTTATTTTATGCCCTGTTGAAACCTGGTATTAGACCCTGGTTTTCGGGGTCTGCGAGTCTATTGGCATTGTCCTTTTTCACGTGCGATCAAAATCCACGATAGAACGGCCATTTTACCAGGTTGTGACCTTTGACTTATTTTTTAACCTTTGACTTTGAGGCCTTTGACTTTAGTTAATGGCCGGGGATATCGTTAGCGTCCGCGCTCTTGTTTAAAATGTAGATCAAGGAAAGGATATGGCCCAGAACCGAACCCTGTATTTCATTAGTGACAGAATCCTTGATGTCGAGGCATGCTGTAGGCCTACATGTATGTTACTTTGTAGCACTTTAAGCTGCCACACCTCTCATGGTTCTGCCTTTTGTAAAGTTCTAGAAAATTAGGCTATATTACTGATAGCTTTGATTTTTTTACGAATTTAATGACAGTTTGATGAAACTACATGGCAGGAGTCTGATTCGACAGCTACTTATGTACCTGTTAAAGACCAGTCCCAGATGATTTCGGGATTTGTGATTGTTCCCCCAGAAGCAATCCCTGATATGTTGGGACTGATTTCAATTACTGGCATATAACTATGACGTCATAAATTAATCTGGTCTGAGCACGAGTGCTGCAGCAATTTAATCTGGCCCTCAACAGGTTAAAATGGGGTCCAATCTTTGATTTAAAAGTCGAGCAAAAATGAGACCTATTTTTTAAGCAGACCCGGGAGCTGATCAGTTATTTCATACATGCTTTGATATATATGTGTTTTCAGACACAGATACTGTGACTGGATTAGCAGAGCTTGCACATCAGGAATATCAAACTGGGGATTATGATCGAGCGGAGCAACATTGTATGCAACTGTGGCGACAAGAGCCTGACAACACTGGAGTGCTTCTGCTTTTGAGCTCCATACACTTTCAGTGTCGTAAACTGGACAAGTATGTAGGCTAAATGTTACACTTTTGTAAAACTTTCTGATTGATCTCATAGTTTGAAAGTATGTAAAACACATCTTATATTTAAGCAGCCCTCGTGTATTCCACACGGTCCGCAGCCGCCGCAGTTATTTGTTTTCAAGATAGGTACTAATCTATCAACTCCTGCTTCCTCATACTTCACATAGCCATCACATACCACCGGGGAATTGTTTTGTTGACATTTTCAATTTTTTGATCCCCATATCATCAACCCTTTAATTACTATTGCCACTAATGAAGAAATGCTTGTTAGCGTGTTTCAGGAAAAAGTTGCCATCAGATCAGATCTTCTTTTAATTTGGCAAATATGTTCAGCTATGTCAGCCAATAACCTGATTAACTTTTGGGATCTAACAATTTTGAATTCATAGATCAGCTATCAGAATGCAAGATCTCTGAGATAGTGAAAAAAAAAAAAAAAAAAATGGCTGACTGGCAGCCATTTTTGATTTTTTAATGTGAAATTTGTCATGGGCAATTTTGTAATATTTACTTATCTCAAGTAATGCAAAATGACTGGACCATGAATATAAAACAAAATGTAAATTGTAATGTCTTACACAAGGATAACCCGTTATTTTTTTTTTTTTTTTTCACTATTTTAGAAATCTTGCATGATAGCTGATATAAGAATTTCTGCTTCCTCATACTTCACATAGCAATCATATACCACAATTTTAAAATAGTGGTTGAGCGATAACGGGCTGCTTTTGTGTTCTTTCCGAACAACTCTTTCTAGTTTCTTCTCATTTTCGTGCACCTAGAGTAGGGAAGTGCTTCTATAATTAATATTATATGTAATTAGCTCCCGCCGTCACCGTAGGTGAGACGGAGGGAGCTATGGATTCTACCTCCGTTTTTTTTTGCCTCTTCTTTTGCCTATAACTTTGTAAGAAAATAAGCTAGGATAACAATTTTTGGTATGTGGGTTACTTCCAGGTGGCTAATGGACAGGTTAAAATATTTTTAATCTGAATTCAATACGCAAGGTTGCAGAGGAGAAAATGATGATGTTACGGCGTTGGGCCGTCCGTAAACAATTCGTTTCCCGAGCATATCTCTGAAAGTACTTGTCCGATTGTCTTCAAATTTTACACACAACACCCCTAGGGGGTCTAGTTGTGCCTTTTGGGGTATTTGAACTTTGACCTACTTCTGGTTCAGAACTATGACCTATTTAGACGTTTTGACGCGCACTTCGTTTCCGGAGCAGATCTCAAAAAGTACTGGGCCGATGACAAGTCATATTGCACATACATGTTCACTAAGGTCCCTAGTTGTGCCTTTCCAGGTTTTTGGACCTTGACCTTGACCTAATTTATAACATCGGTAAATCCGACTGAAAGATTTTGCGGAATATCATGAAAACCGCTCAAGATAGCTACACCATTACTATAAAACAAATTGTGAGGTTTCAGGAGAGGATGCATCTTGAAAAATTTCAAGTTGATAAAATTAAAAATGGTCGCCTATCGGCCATTTTTCACCTCGACAGGCCTGATATTGCGGAATATCATGAAAACCGCTCAAGATAGCTACACCATTAATATCAAATAAATTGTAAGGTTTCGGGAGAGGATGCATCTTGAAAAATTTGAAGTTGATAAAATTCAAAATGGCCGCCTATCAGCCATTATTCACCTCGGCAGGCCTGATATTGCGGAATATCATGAAAACCGCTCAAGATAGCTACACCATTAATATCAAATAAATTGTAAGGTTTCAGGAGAGGATGCATCTTGAAAAATTTGAAGTTGATCAAATTCAAAATGACCGCCTATCAGCCATTATTCACCTCGGCAGGCCTGATATTGTGGAATATCATGTACCGCTCAAGATATCTACACCATTACTATAAAACAAATTGTAAGGCTTTAGGAGAGGATGCATTTTGAAAAAATTGAACTCGTCCAAGTTCCAAATGGCTGCCAATCGGCCATTATTCACTTTCACATGGCCGTTATTTGGTAAACCGTGCTAGATGGCTAGACCATTACTATAAAACAAAATGTGTGATTTCAGGAGAGGATGCATCTTGAAAAAATTCGACTTGATAAAATTCAAAATGGCCGCTTATCGGCCATTATTCACTTTCACATGGCCGTTATTTGGTCAACCGTGCTAGATGGCTAGACCATTACTGTAAAACAAAATGTGAGATTTCAGATGAGGATGCATCTTGAAAAAAATTTACTTGATCAAATTTAAAATGGCCGCCTCTTCGGCCATTATCCATTTTCACATGGCTGATATTTGGTAAACCGTGCTAGATGGCTAGACCATTACCTGATTACTATAAAACAAAGTGTGAGTTTTCGGGGGAGGATGCACCCTGAAAATTTTTAACTTACGATTTCAAAATGGCCGACAATCAGCATTATTTACCTCGATAGGCCTGATATCAGGTAAACCGTGCTAGATAGCTAGACCATTACTATAAAACAAAATGTGACGTTTCGAGAGAGGATGCTTTTTAAAAACTTTCGACTCAATCGAATTCAAAATGGCCGCCTATCGGCCACTATTTACTTTCACATTGCTGATATTTGGTAAACCGTGTTAGATAGCTGGACCATTACTATAAAACAAAATGTGAGATTACAAGGGAGGATGCATCTTGAAAAGAAATTGACTCGATCAAATTCAAAATGGTCGCCTATCGGCCATTATTCACTTTCACATACCCGGTTTTTGGTAACCATACTAGATGGCTAGACCATTACTATAAAACAAAATGTGAGATTTCAGGAGAGGATGCATCTTGAAAAAAATTTGACTTGATCAAATTCAAAATGGCCTCCTATCGGCCATTATTCACTTTCACATGGGCGATATTTGGTAAACCGTGCTAGATGGCTAGACCATTACAATAAAATGAAATGTGAGATTTCAGCTGAGGATGCATCTTGGAAAATTTTGACTTGATCAAATTCAAAATGGCCGTCTTTAGGCCATTATTCGCTTTCACATGGCCGATATTTGGTAAACCGTGCTAGATAGCTAGACGATTACTATAGAATGAAATTTGAGATTTCAGCTGAGGATGCATCTTGAAAAATTCTGGCTCGATCAAATTCAAAATGGCCCCCTATCGGCCATTATTTACTTTCACATGCCCAATATTTTGCAAGCTGTGTTAGATGTTAGTCCATTACTATAAAACAAAATTTGAGGTTTCGGGGGAGAATGCACCCTAAGTTTTCAACTAATTTATATCGAATTCAAAATGACCGTAAATCAGCTATTAGTTAACTCGATTGGCCTGATATCGGGTAAACCGTGCCAGATAGGTAGACCATTACTGGGATACTGATTAGGATCATTAATTTCAATGAAGGTTTGCAATCTCTGACAGACTGTCTAGTTCTTATCCTACTCTTAGACTGGGCTTCTTAGACCTAGTTGTCTTGCGTCTTGATTTTTGACCTAGACTAGGACTACATTAATAACCCTATACAAAATTGCTTAAATCATTCTAATTCGGAGCGGGAGCTCCTGGACTTATGTAGTCTTGTTAATATGTAATTAATATAAAATAAGCACTGTAATAATTTGATATAATACTATTGAAAACAGTGCACAATTTTGTACCAAATTTGAAAAGTGACTGACAGAAGATCTAAACTGAGAGTCTTGCCCAGCCTCAATTTTTGCTGACGTTAATATTGGCAAAAAATATGGGTTTTTTTGTATGAGAATGTATTGAAGTTGGGCAGTAGTCTCTCATTTTCACAAGGTAATTTTTCTGTGTTATGTAATAAAAAAAATGAATCGGAAAGAAAGCAAGTGTGGCTACAGGCCACACGATGGTAATCAATCAGTGTGTCTTGCACTTTTCAAACCAAAGAAAGTCATTGTACACAGGAATTCAAGTGTTATTTATTTGAATACATGTAGGTCATAATGCATCTTTAACCCTTAGAGCGCTGAATAAATTTGTAAAAAACTTCCAAACCAAAGTTTTTTTTTCAATTTGTTATCATCATAAATGTCTTAGTTGGCTCTTTCTGATTCATTTGAATACCTATGTTATGGGTATACGGCCATTAGAAATATTTTTACTCTTACAGTGCAGGGATCAACTTTAATCGACTACAGACGTCAGATTCTGTCGACGAAAGTCGATCGTCCAGTGTGCATGATTGGCACTCGCCCGCTCGCCAATGCGAGTAGGAAAAAAAACAGGCGAGTTCGGCTGGCCACAAACTCGCCCAGCTTGGCGAGTGCATATTTTCCCCTAATTTAAACATGTAGTCTGCTGTGAAAATAATAATTTGTCACGATAGATTTGTTTTACTATTAGTTCCTGTCATGCAATTGTGACCTGCCAGGTTCTAAAAAAGTGGCGTAATTACGGCAAGATTGGAGATTTTCGGATCAGCGCGATGACTGCCTGGATTTGGCAGGCCTACATGTGTATGCATTGCTGACACGGTACGCATGCACTGAGCTCTTAAGTATGCGGCACTTGACTGAGCAATTGGTCAATTTTGTCACCCCCATATAGATAAGGTCAATTGTAACAGACATGCGTGCGCACACCTGCATTTGTTGACGAGTATGCGTGTGGTCACATACACGTGCAGTGTATGACATGTAAACAAATATCTATGTCCTGCAACTAGATGTAAACATTGATAAAGGACGTCACAGACAGTATAATTTAATTAACGCCCACCACTAAATGACATGTTTATTATTAAACTGCCAATTAAAGGATTATACATGTCCATATATCTCACTATAATGTATATGTTCACATATCCTGTTAAATTTATTTACAAGTCATTAGTTTTTTGTCAATTTTCCATTGATTAAACACATCTTAGACTTAGTTGGATTGTATCAGGCTGCAGGGGGAAAAGAGGCTGGTAGACTAGCTGACTCTTAAACGCTGGCACGGTTTTAAGAATCAGCTTAGTGCGCCTTGTTTCAGGCAAGTTTTACTGGGCAAGTAGCACTTCAAATGCACTCGCCCGTATAATCAGTTAGTTATTCACACTGTCGTCGCGCTGTACGGGTTAATATGTTGATTTTTCCATGGTATGTCATCGCCTTTTGAAACCACTGATATCAGTGTATATATTATTATTATCCTCAACAGGTCTGCGTACTTCAGTCAGCTTGCTATCAAACAGAATCCGATGCTTGCAGAAGCATACTCTAATCTTGGAAATGTATACAAAGAAAGAGGACAGTTACAAGAAGCATTAGACAACTATAGGCACGCAGTACGTTTAAAGCCAGACTTTATTGATGGTTACATCAATCTCGCAGCAGCTCTCGTGGCAGCGGGTGACATGGAGCAGGCCGTTCAAGCTTATGTTACAGCATTGCAGTATAATGCAGTCAGTATAATTTATGTATCCATTTACACATTCATGAATATATTGGACTTAGTTATTAATAATTAATCATCCCTGATAATTTTCTGATATTTATTGAGCATTTTCGTCAGCCTTTTGCCCCGGCGTGAATTGATTCTCTAGTTTCTACAGGGCTCCAGATAACTTTTTTAGCAAAATAGTAATTACACCCAATTTTTTTCCAGAGGTCAGAATGTCTTTTCTAGGATTTAATTGTACCCCCAACAGTTGAGGTCAGAGGGAAATTTTATTACTAATCAGGAAAACACCATGTATTTCTCTAAAGCTACAAGGCGGCTGCAGTATGTCGGGTGCCTACTGGATATCACTGAATAAAGGAGTAGTAACAAGATCATGAAATTACTTTTCATATTAACATGATTAACGACTGTTATTTATCATAATATAGGCCTAGTCCTTATTTTCCTTTTAAAGTATACAAGCCTGTAGACAAACTATTGCTGTGTTCCTTCGTCAGTGTGCATATATGAAGTTCTTGACAATATTGTGTGATACTTGGTAAGACATGGGACATGTTTTGTTTAAGAAGGTTCTTTCCAATCCAGTTTGATTGGCTATGATGACAATCACCTCATCAATTCAATGTAGACCTGCTTGTTAGTAGTAAAATGTCTAATCTCACACAACATCTTACACACGTATACTTCACACTACGCAGCAACCACCCCAGCACACACGAGACGTTGAACCATATTGGTCAACTGTTTTTGACGCTGGCAATTCATTGAACCAATATTGGCTCAGTGTCATGTGACGTCATGTTTGGCAGCCCGAGACACTGAACGAATGTTGCTTTAATGTTGATCCACAGCTTGTATCATTGTACCTGCATTTAAGCAACGTTGTTCAAACATTTAAAAAAATTATTTCTATTGCTGTGCTCACACAGTCATCCACCACTATACAGTGTTGGAAACAATTTTTGAAATTAACCGCGCCCTACATGTCGCCAACATTTTTGGTTGTTCTGACAAAAAGACCCGGCTTGGAGAAATAAAGTCCCAGTGGTAGGCACCGATGTCATAACTACAGCAGTTTGTGAAATCCCGTTTTTTTACACTGACCATTGAGCCTGTGCTTCTAATCATGTTTCCTATTCCTGAGTGACAAATAATTACTGCATCAATTTTAATTAAATGTGAAAGACAAATTATTTGAATGCACTGACAAAACAACTAATACCAAGATCATCATTCAGTGACATTAAACATTAGTCAGTGTAAAACAACATAACGTTATCAAGTGAACAGATCGCAGTAGGCCTGATAAGCCGTTGGCCGTCCGCCATTTTTTTTTTTTTGAGAAAGTAGGCAAACACAATTTGTGTGGAGTATAGTTGATAATGTAGCCGAGTATTGCTAATGTTTAGATTACAAAAATTGAGAGATGCTAAACAAGATCGATTGAGAATTGAAAGAAAATCAAGTAAAGCTGTGTTGATGTCAGAAAAAGCAGAGGTATTGCCGTCGTTATTCCAGCTATTTTTACCGCGAAAACGCAGTGTGTCACAGTTGGCCCAGCACTCACACTCGAGACACATGCGTTAATACCCCAAAATCTTATTAAAATACAAACCCTCTAGCTACTGAAAACTGTTACCCCCAGATCAAAATGACAGTGCATAATTGGCCAATCTCGTGGCGTAAAATAGCCCCGTTACGCACCTATCTGGAGCCCTGTTCTAGCTATGAGTTTTTTTTTAATTTTTGACACATTAATTACTGTGGCTGTAAAATTCTTCACATACATTTTTTAGTAATTGTTGGTTGGCAATGTTTTTTTAATTTTATTTAATTTAAAAAATTCTTTAAGTATTTTCCAGGTATCTTTTTCGGAAATATTGTCCAATATTGCTTACGAAGCAATTTTTTCATGATGGTGGAGGGGTTGGCAATGTGCTGATCCAGGGGATGCCTAATTGTTATCGGGCCAAAAACAACAGACAGATCTAGTTAGATTATTTATTTGGCCCACCTTAAATTCTTGACAAAATAGCTTTGTAATTTAAGATCATACTCATGGGACATCATAGCTTGATAACAAATGTAAAATTGATTATATTTTAATCACAAATGACTTGTTTCTGTAATGAAAATTACAGTAGTTGTAGATTTCTTAATCAAATGTTGGACGTTGTTTTATTTAATTATAAGTTTTCGGTGTGTGATCAGGTTTTTGCTGTTATTTTTTTGCAGGATTTATATTGTGTACGCAGTGACTTGGGTAACCTGTTGAAGGCACTTGGTCGTCTCGATGAAGCAAAGGTATTTAGAATATCAAGCTAAGATCATTATGTGCAGCTTATTTGTGCATTAGATATGTAGTCGTCACTCCATTAAGAATAAATTTTTGTTTGTTTTCATGGCTTCATAATTGCTTGCATTGTATCTTAGCATAAAATTTGAATAAATCCTTTTGTCAAATTAGTAACATTAGTACATAAAATGTAGTTTACTTTTTTCGAGAAGGTATCAATAGGAGTAAGGAGATTACGTATTAATAGTGATTACCAGGAAACCCTTATTTCAACGTCAAATGTGCTCGCCTTTGCACCTGACACCTCAGGAAAAATATCACTCACTTCCTCATATTATTCATTTATTTTGCAACAAAATATGGCTTTTAACAGTGTTATCGGTATGTCTAGTTTTATAATATGTTGCATGATTAATCTAATGTCATTATTTTCCAAATAAAATTTCTGTGATCGTCATTTGATGAAAGGTCATTCAGCTTGGCATTTAATGCAAACCTAAGGGTTGAAATTTTCTTAATATTAGTGATAGGCATATTTACATTTAGATGTGACCTATTTTGTGCTAGATCTATTCACCAAACCAGAAGGGAGGATACAGAGGGAGATCATTAAATAAAGTGCCTCACGTGGAGCGTGGAGTTAAATCTGTGCGATTATGGGGAGCTTCATTGTGTCTATGTCAGCATCATTGTGAAACAAACATGCATGCATTAGTGATAGATGCATTGTCGATGAAGTGTGTTCATAAGTGGACTACTGTACCAAATTTTACTTTTTTTTTAAATTTCTCATATTGCAATTTAATTTTGGGTCCAATAATAAACATGTTTTGATGTTGTCTTGAATATTCTATGCATTATGCCTACATAGGGATAGGGGAGATACAATACACATGAAGTATAGTTTCTAAAAATAAACATACATGTTTGAAGCAAGCTTTTGTAAACTAAGTGTTTATGTGAATTTATTTTTATCTATAGTTCAGTTAACAATGTCTTTTCAGGTTTTTAAAGACTGCTTTGAGCTTAGCTGGCAATGTGGTTTGTTGGTATTTTTTTTTAAATTGCACATTGTGCTTGTGATTGACATTATGGAAATGGTTGTTGATAGAGGGTGTGCTGCTGTTTTTTTTGGCACACAAAGCTGGCATGGCTTGTATGCTAAAACTGTCCCAAAGCCTATCTTTCCTCCACCTAGCAAATGGTGGCCCATTTAAGCCCTTTCAGACTGGCCGCAGCCAGCCCCAGAAGATTGCAGCGACTCATCAGCAGCACTACACTGTGCTGCCCACGAGCAAATTATCACATGGCGTGATGCACATCAACAAAATGGGATAATTTTCTCACAGCTGAACGTCAATGAATTTTTTTAGCTGGTTGTATTTTGAAAAATTATTTGTGAATTCAATATGTATGATTACTTAAATATAAATCTGCTTTAATGTCAAATCTGTTTTAATTTTATGAAAAAAAACAACAACCTGTCTTTTTAAATCCATTTGACGTGCGCGCGCTTTCCAGTGGCACTCTCTCTGTCAACACAAACAATGAAAAATATAATCTTCAAACTTATTTGGCTTCAGACCACATTGCCTTTTTTCTCTTGGCTTTCCCGAATTGTTTACATTTTATTCAAGAGGAAATGAATACTCTACGCCATTTAATGTATTATATGTCTTTAAGTTAATATTAAGAATGGAGCAAAATATTCTACTGAAAGTTTTATCAAAATCTCAATTTTTAAATATTAGATATTTCCCTCAAAAGAAATATTTGTGTTTGTAATAATAGTGGGATTAGACTTTTAAAATTGTAGATTTGCTCACATGTTTTAAATTTGTATTCACATGTGTATATTCTGCATGAACACAGTTTTCTTGATCTCTGTAACAAATTGAATTTGAAAAGTTAATTATATGTGTTTCATGCAAATATCATGTTTGACTAGAAATTTTGATCAACGATGATCTGCTTTTGATGATTTTTGTATTCACTGTGTTACTGATATTTCTATTTTTTTCTTTCACGTTACATTAGTTGTGTAGCCATGGTCTTCGAAATAAACCGGTGGCATAATCAGAAGGTTGACTAGATGGAGGCTCGCAGACAGCGGCTGACTGGTATGATATATGTGGTTTATAACACCACTTTGTACTGTGATATGCAGTTGTTCCTTCATGTCTTTAATAAGGAATGAGGTTTACGTGGACAAATATAGACCATTATTAAGTGTATATAAGTCCAAAAAACCTTCGTGTGGCTGGAGAAAGTCAACATCTTCCTTTTACTTCCAAGTAAGTAATGTATTGACTTGCCCCTGAACAAAAAATGAAAATTTCCTGAAATTCAGAAAAAGTTTTGGTTGATGCTGGAAATTACAGTTCAAGATATATTTCTGTATTGTCAGTGGCAAGATCATCAGTTTAGAACGGTCTGTTTTGAATAATTATTTTCTTTTTCATAGTTGCCACTCTGAAGTGCATGCGCTTGCGTGCGCGCTTTGCTCAGCGCAGCGATTGACATTTTGACGCAGCGAAATCTGTATAGTGCCTGAGATCCAACATTGCAAGGAGAAAAGCAAATATAACGCGCATGTTACTTTTGTTACTTCTCCATCTAAATTTTTATCAATTAAAAAAACTTATTCTCACTTGCGATAAAATACACTACAATTCTATGAAAAAAATTCTGCAAATGTTGGCACTCGGATCACTAAACGCGCAGCTACTGCCAGAACTGGATTGCCAGCGGTCGCAATGCGTTCATTACTGTTTGAATATTTGCTAATATTTTTTTTCTTTCTGTTTCTTCCTTCCCCAATTTTTTCCTATCCCCTCCCAAAAATCCACACATCACCATCCATCAACTTGATTTAGGCGTGCTATTTGAAAGCGATCGAGACGCAACCAAACTTTGCAGTGGCGTGGAGCAATTTAGGGTGTGTATTCAATGCACAAGGAGAAATATGGCTTGCGATTCATCATTTTGAGAAGGTGAGTTATTAGAACTTACTACAATTAGTAACACCTGAAAGCCAAGAGATTCAATACCTTCAAAATAGATAACAACGTTTACTAGCCCCCCTGCATTATTGTAAAAAAAATTTGTTAATTTTTTTATTTCACAGATTTTTACTCAATTTTCACTTTGTAATAGTATCTTCTTGTGTAAGCTCGATAACTTCATAATGTCTTGACTTAGCACCTTCATTTTTTAGCCACATGTGCATTACACTAATCTTGAGGTCATGTTCGATACCAGCGTTCACGATAAGGTGTGAATGCGGACAACCATTGGTCAATTTTTGGTTGTCCGCCGTGAATGAAGGTTGTCCGCGAAAAAATTATGACAACATAGGCGTTGCCATACACTTGATCTGTATTCGATAATGTAAAAAGTTTCCCTACTAACACTGTCTTAAACAACTTATAATATCCAGATTTACAAGCGCCCCTGTTATATTCCTGGTGTATAATGCGACGTCATTTGACGTCTAAGCACTATTAAAGTAAGATTTGAAGCCTCCCATAACATTAAAAACGTCTGCCCCTGTTTATCGTGCTACCTGATGTTTTGGCCGTTAGCAGTTGGCGTCCACGGGTCATCCAAATATGTGAGGTATGGATTTTGTTCTACTATAGTAGCGCCAAGACACAGGACTTGAAACATGCTTAAAATCAGACGATCCAATCCTGGCTTCGGCCCATTAATGGTGTTACATCATTGAACAAATGTTAGCGCACATGTATGTATACACGATGTATGATATACCACCATTTGGTCAATGGCCGGCTAAAGTCGGCAAGAGTAGATGACGTCATCGAGACGGTCAGACATTCTGAGACCTACACACTGTGTGAAATTAGATGTAAATTGAATCAGTTAGGCCTTCGTCTTTTTAAGGCATTCATGAATACAGCATATCGCGGATACATTTCTATTATTCTAATGTATCTAAAAACAAATGCCATGATTAGATATCATCATGCCCAAATAAGAACATACCAAGATAAAATGCGATGGTAACTGCGTCATCGAACGCGTCGTCTATATGTGCTATGAGCGTTCACGAGTGGCGGCGTGTGGATGGGGGCTTTCACGTGCATTGAGCGCTCACCAATGTCGCCTGGCTTAATCATTAATCAGTGTTAATGACGGCGCCGCGGCCGATTGCGGCCGTGAAATACAGAATGACATTTTAGTGCACATAACAATCGCGCCCCCAACTTCTTCTCCACATTTATTAGGGATAATATGGATTATGGTAGGTAAATTTAAAGGTTGTCCTTCGGAGAACCCTACAAGCTAAATATGGTTATCCGTGTCAGATTTTGGTTGTCCCGGAGGAACGGAACCCACTTATTTCGAACGCTGGATACTCAGTGACCTTGACCTAAATTCAAGGTCTAAAATGGCTTGTAAGCGTGATAAGTTTATAATGCCTTGACTTAGCGCCTTAATGTTTTTACTACATATCCATAATCCTAATCTGAAGTCCAAGTTCAATTTTCAGTGACCTTGACTTTATTTCAAGTTCAGCAGATCACAGAAACCAAAATAGCTTATAAGCGCGATAACTTTATAATTCCTTGACTTAGGGCCATCATTTTTTATCATATGCACGCAGCACTAATCTGAAGGACAAGTTCGATATTCAGTGGCCTGATTATAAATCTGATTAGAGGGTCCCCATGTTACTGAAACATGTTTGGCTTGGCACGATAACCTTATAACCCCTTGACTTAGAGCCTTAATTTTTTAGCTAATTGTGGCTTGTAACTACGATAATTGTTTATATTGCCTGGAGTTAGACTTATTTTTTAGCCACATGGGCACTACGCTATTGTAGGCATGATGACTTAATATTAATAACGCCTTAATGTTGATGAATAGAAACTATAGCTAAGGTGCCGTGCCATCAATTGATCAAAATGGGTATTTTTTATCCAATGTTTTACAGGCGGATTTAATTGGAAATACATTGCTGGGAATTTGACTTTTTATTCAAATTTTTGTATAACATTTTTATGAGAACTAATACCTTTACTGATTATGTGGTTTCTGATCTGGGTTGTTACAATTTTTTTTTGTCAGGCAGTGGCGTTGGACCCCAACTTTCTGGATGCTTACATCAATCTTGGAAATGTCTTAAAAGAAGCAAGAATATTTGACAGGTGTGTTTTATTTTTTGTGATGTGATAGGCCTAAATGTATATTGAAATCAAGCCTAAGAATAATGCGAGTGAAAGTACATTTGAGTGATAGGGAAGTCATTGATAATATAACTTTACAGGATCAAATGTACTAGATAAACAGTGTCAATAAAGCTTTACATATTTTTTTATGTGTAACTATGCAAATATTCTAACCTTTCTTTGAAGAATGTTGTAAAATATTTTTCAGAGCTGTTGCAGCATACCTTCGAGCACTCAACCTAAGTCCCAATCATGCAGTTGTGCATGGTAATCTTGCCTGTGTATATTATGAACAAGGGTAGGTATTTCATGCTGTATCTTAACCAGTCGAGTGATAAGCGCGACTATAGTTGTTTTAATTCAATAACTGATCAAATCACTGTTATTGGGAATGAAATAAGCTTTTAAGCATTAAGATTGCAAATGTCTCAAATTAAACTAATATAAGTAATTTCCACCCAGTGAGCAAAAATTTACTTTATTTAATTTAGCATTGTAAGGATTAAAAAAACTTTTGATCTCTTACTAATATCAATTGAAAATAACACACAATAATTTCATACCATAAAATTCTCAAAACTAATAGTACTTTTGTTCCTTTTTTGATTAGCATGAAATTAGCTTTTAAATATATAAAAACCATTGACAATAACTCTACTGTGTAGATTTTGCTTGACATATCATTGAGAAAATATCATTTTCAGATTGGTTGATTTGGCTGTTGACACATACAGACGTGCTATTGAACTGCAGCCCAATTTTCCTGATGCTTACTGTAATCTTGCCAATGCCCTCAAAGAAAAAGGACAAGTTTGTATATTTAATGACAAATACTTTTTCTTAATGGAGTAATATGTGGAAGTTACGGAATGCTTATATACATGGAGAATGAAATTGCACAAAGCAATTTCTAAGCATTTGAAGTGAATAAATAATATAATTAATTGGTCAAAGGTCTCAAGGTAGCCTATTTTTGTAAGAATTATATTCACAAAAAAAATTAAAGAAGGTATTTCAATATGTGAAGTAGCCTCCATCTGAAATATTTCAGATTGAAGAATTAACTATTAACTCTATACAATTGGAGCAAATTTAGAAAGACGATGTGGGTTGTAGTGGTACATGTAGTAGAATCCCACATTTTGTTTGTAAAATGCTTGGATATGAACAATTTCTGCAGTAATGTAGCTGATTTTTTCGCTTTGTAAAATGAAAAATATAATTTTGTTTCCTACCATCAGGTTAAGGAAGCTGAAGATTGTTACAACACAGCACTTACGTTATGTCCCACTCATGCAGATTCGCTCAATAATCTAGCTAACATAAAAAGAGAACAGGGTTTCACAGAAGAAGCAGTTCAACTTTACACCAAGGCTTTGGAGGTTTTTACTCTTACTTGCATGATTTTTGAAATATTTAACTGGGTAGTCACTTAAAGGACCATTCATAATAAACAACATTTTCCCAAGCATGCGAACTATAGACTGAGGCTGGCGGTCCAAGTTAATTCACACATTGTCATAGCCTCAACCGGGTAATTATTTAATAAAAATTTTCACTCACTCAAAGTTGTGTTTTGCTGATGGGATCCACAACTTCAAGTGAGTTTAAATTATTCAGACTTGACTAAATGGAGACTAAATTTTCTCAAATCTTCCCGATTTATGTCACACTTTATTGTTAACATTTTTAAAAAGTGGTACTTGATATGCTAATGAGAAAATGAAAACACAATACAATCGGGACCAGTGGTTAGAGAGTTGAAAAACTGCGATTGAATATTAAAAATTTTGATCTAGCGCTTCAAGGGTTAGTCACTAGCTAGTTCGGTATGACTAAAATGGTGATATGGTTAATGATGAAGAACAGTTCTTTTAAAGCTTGACTTTTTGTGTGATTTCTAATGTAATTTCCAGCTGTGTCTGCTTTGTTGTCCAACATATAATTTGTTTGTGTTTTAGATTTACCCAGAGTTTGCTGTAGCACACTCCAATCTAGCTAGTGTTCTTCAGCAGCAAGGAAAGTTGCACGAAGCTCTGATGCACTATAAAGAAGCCATTCGTATCTCGCCAACATTTGCCGATGCATATTCTAATATGGGGAACACTTTAAAAGAGATGCAGGATGTCAGTGGCGCCCTTCAATGTTACACCAGGGCTATTCAGATCAATCCGGCATTTGCAGATGCTCACAGTAATCTTGCGTCCATTCACAAGGACTCGGGCAACATTCCTGAAGCAGTAGCATCCTATAGAACAGCTCTGAAGCTCAAGCCTGATTTTCCCGATGCCTACTGTAACCTTGCTCACTGCTTGCAGGTTTGCAATTAAATTTGCTATCATTTTTGTCAATCGCTTATCAATTATTTGAACATTCCTCTCTTACTCAGGGCACCATCTTTGTACACAGTACACACCAAACACAAGTTTTCTCAATTTGCTAACTGTTCAAGTTAGTCAGTAAATTATGTTTCCCCGAAGGTACAGTTTGCACAATAACTATTTTACAAAAATGAAATAAAGAGATGGTATCCTAGCAAACATGATGCATTGAAACAATATTGATTCATTGTTGGGCCACTGTCTGCGAACTACAACATCGTGTCAATTTATCATGGTTGCGGGGATGGTTGGTCGCTATTATTTCCATCCAGATCCTGAAAATTTGCCTGATGGAAAGAACACTAAAAAATGATGTGAGAGTTTCAAAGATTTGAAGCCGTTAGAGCTACTTTAAAACTACAAATGAATGTGTCAAATAGAACTGTTCCAACTTTTTTCTCTCTCAGTAGTTATCCCAATTATGACATCACTGATTAACTTTTTCAGCACTGGGACCGTCTTTAAACGGCAGAATGTATCGTCTAAAGACGGTCCCCACACTGAAAGAATTAAAATCTTTCTAATGACCGTAGACCCATAACATAGGTATTCAAACAAATCAGAAAGACATCACTAACCAAGACATTTGTGATGATTTCAAATTAAAAGAACCTTTGGTCTCTATGGTTTATACCAAAATAATTCAGCGCTTTAAGGGGTCATAAATTGACACCCCTTGTTTGTGTATTGAATAGTATCCAGTTTAGACTAAGTGCACAGTACTGTTGTAGATTTTAATTTGCATTCATTATTTTAATCCTAAAATTGTTCAGCTCTTTAACTGCTGAATAATTCAAGTTGTGTCTCGCTGACGCGATCCACAACTTTAAGTGAGTGAAAATAATTCAGATTTCAATTTGATAAAATGGAGGTGAACTCTTTTCAAATTGTGCTGAAGCGGTACTGAATGTGGTAATAATTGAGTGGAAAACCAAATATATTCGGCACCACTGAAGCCCGTTTTTATGTGCTGAATGCTATGGCATTCAGCACATAAAAACGGGCTTCAGTGGTGAAAGGGTTAAAGGGTTAATCTTGTAAATTGGCTAAAACACAAAAGATCAATTAATATAATGAAACTAATTTGATTCCAGATTGTGTGTGACTGGAGTGAATATGATTCACGTATGAAGAAACTGGTTCAGATTGTCCAAGATCAACTGGAGAAGAACAGGCTGCCGTCTGTACACCCTCATCACAGTATGCTTTACCCCCTGACACACCAACAGCGCAAGGGGATTGCTGCAAGACATGCTGCTCTCTGCTTAGAAAAAGTACTATACCATATCAAATTTCACAATATGACGACCCATCTATGTTCTTTACATTAAATTTTATATAGCTCATGGTCAAGAATGGTTCATTCCTGAATAAGATATCCTTTTCATTATCATTTTTCTGTAGATCACTTGCGGGGCTCTGGCCATCGTTAACGTAGTGGGCATCGGCTGGGTTTTTCCCTGGGACTTTTCAAACAGTCTGTCACACCAAGCAATACCATGCATTCCATGCCTATTGATATATATATCGGTCCGTGGTTTTCCCCTTCCTTTAATAGAAGCTGGATAGTTATCAATAACAAGCTGTTGGAGGCTTTCATGGCCTGACTGAATTGAATTCAATCACCAAAATTAGAGCATATCTGCACAGATTTATGCATACTGTTTCATTCAAGCATTCTCTTGGATTTTTACAGGGAGATAAAGCTCATTTTGCAGTCAGGTGTAGGCTGAATTTCCTGAACATAGGACACCTTTTTAATTCTCATATTTTATTGCCCATTATAATCCGCTTGAAAATAATGAAAAGGCAATTGTGGAAATGAATGCTATATAGCACAACCGTAAACGCAATGTGAATGCAGATTTAATAATCTCATTGTTGTAACAGTAAAATATGCAGTTCAAGATAAGGACTAGCCATTCCATGCCATTGTGTATTAAGCATTAACCCTTATAAAACTGATTTTGACTACAGTAGACATTCTGTTTTTACTAGCACCTCTATAATGAGTTGCTAAAAATATAATTTGCTTTCAATCTCGATATATGTTGGGACCTAAATTTCACATATAAGACAAATTTGCAGACACTTGAAGAACTTCCAAGTGGCTGAATATTTAATTTTCTCAGCTCAGTGCTCTGAGTGTTAATAATACACCGAATAACAAATATGGAAATGCATCAAATGTGGATGACCATCTCGTCCGAGAAGTTGGAAATTAGCGTTATTTATTTATTTCACCTGTTATATTTAAGAGATTGGTCCACATATCAAGATGAAGAAACAAATCTGGGGAACACAAATGTGTTTCAAATGCCTACTCATTTCCCCTTAGCTACCAGTTTCTTCAGTGAATAAGCATATACCTGGCAACTGCTTAATTTGAAATTCTATGTAATTTAGCATATTAGAATTCACATAGTTGACATGTAACTGAATGATAGCACATACTTCCCGTCGAGATGAATCTCGTATTACAATCTCTTTTTTTCCAATTGGCTAATTGATATCAGCGGTTAACTTTCTGTACTTTAAATAAATTATTGGTTTGCAACCACTATCGTGATTATCATATAATGCTGCGCTTAGAATCTTCTTTGGCTTACAGCAACTCATGATCTTTCAAAATTGACATTTCAATGAAATCTGTATGAATTTTTTTTTTTAAAATAGTCCAATTAATTTGTTACCCAACAACATCTACTCAATAATATTTTTTTCATGTATTCTTAGCTTTTCAATTCGAATTCCGAGGTATGGTAAAAAACTCCCCTAATCATGCTTTAGAGAACTATCCTGGGAATTTTGATCATGCAGTTATTTTTATTATATTCAAAATGCTGGTGGTGGTGCTATTTATTTGACCAAAAGAAAAATCATTAGTGACCCCGCAGACACTAGACGTTCACCCAATGTTGGTAAATATTAGCTTATCCCAAGTCTTGTGTTTGCTGGTGATGTACTGTCAAGTTCCTCAACTTTCCTGTAAACATGTGACCTTCAACCTGTGGAGGATCAATCTTGGGACAGGTTTGGGAACTGTGGCCCCTCATTGAACTACCACATGGCTTATGTCACAAGGTATCCTGTAAACACTGTATACATATCTTCCCTATGGTGGCTCAATGCAGACCACCGTCGTTGACGCCGTCTCAACATTGAGCATCCACCACAGGTCTAATGTTGCGTTTCTCAACTATCCAGTGAAGACTAGATACTTGAGAAACTGACAATTTACCACCAGTCAAACTGATCACAAGCTTGAAATATATATATCTCAATTTCTATTTTTTGTCAATGGTTTATCAATACTATATATGCAATTTCCAGTCAATGCCTGGCTTGAATTTTATTTTTCTCCTTATATAGGAACAATTTTGAAATGTTTTTATTTCTAGAACCTGTTATAGTATCCATCAATTCTCATGGGGATGTGGGACATAGATGAACACCAACCTTGGGAAGTTTTAATGTGTAGTCCCTACTTTGTGATTAATGCTTAATTTTTCAAACAAATTATCACAAATCTATTGGAAATAATAGATTTGTGCTTTGTTGCTCTTTTTGCTTTTTCCTCTCTGGGTTGACTGTGCTCTCTTGATTTAGAAATAATTTGTCAAAAATTAGTACAGTAGAAGGAGCTGGAAATTATTTATATTTATCAAATTCATGATAAGGTTTCTTAAGTATTGCTGACATTTAACTGGTGCAATTTAAAAGGGGTATGAAAATTATTAAAACCGTTATGCCTGATACAATCTGGTGGGCTGATTTAACATATTGTGCTGTAACTGTTGTTCTGTAATAATTTTTTTAATTTTTTTCTAGATTAACGTGCTTCACAAGCCTCCTTACCATCATCCTATCGATTTGAAAGCGAGTTCTGGTCGTCTCAGGATCGGATATGTGAGCTCTGACTTCGGCAATCATCCAACTTCTCATCTGATGCAGAGCATACCTGGGCAGCATAACAAAGATCTCGTGGAAATTTTCTGCTACTCACTCAGTGCAGATGATTCCACAAATTTTCGGTCTAAAATTGCAGAGGAGGCTGAACATTTCATTGATTTGTCAAAGGTAGAATTTACTCCACATTTGAATCTATCATATTATACAGACAATTGCTAGAAAACCTTGAAAGTCCCCAGTCAGCACGTACACTGACCCTATGTTATTACAACATTGATATAACATTGGGTCAGTGTGTTGTGTTTGCTGGGTGCTTAAATTCCACAACAGTTTTTCAAGATCTAGAAAATACTTGAAAAATGGGATATTTAGCAGAGGTACTTGAATGTTCCTTGAATTTGGACAAAGGAAAATGTCACAGTATTAATATGTATTATTATTTTATAGTATCACAGCACTGCTGTGATACTATAAAATAATAATACATATTAATACTGTGACATTTTCCTTTATCTAAATTCGAGAAGCATATTGCTGTGACGCTATAAAATCATCCTGTTCTCATATTAATGCTGCTTATATTGTTTGCAGTGATCCGTGAAAAATGCTCTTGTGGTCCTTGAAAGTCCTTAACCCTTTAAGCGCGAGGACCGACTTTATACATTAGACGTCTGCTGACTTCAGATTCTGACGTATGAAGATGGTCCCCGTACTGAAAAAATTCAACTATTTATAGTGGCCGTCGACCTTAACATAGGTATTCAAATAAACATAAAGAGTCAGCTAAGACATTTATGAGGATTTCGAATTGAAAAAATCTTTTTGTCTCTTAGTTTGAACAAAAATACTTTTGCGTTAGAATGGTTATTAAAAGTCGTTGAATGTCGTCATTGGTAAGACGTATGAGTCCTGATTATGTCATTGCAGATCTTAATTATTGTTGTGTTAATAATTTCAAATTTTGGACGTCATGTGTTGGTTGAATATCAAGTTTTTTGTTGGGTTTAGCATTTAGCCAACATTTCGTTTTTGCTGGGCTTTTTCAGTTAAGGGTGGTGCCCGGAATGCGACGTTGAAAGGGTTAAATATTTTGACTAAATATTTCCTTCCATGTTATGTCATAGATAACAACCATGAGTTATGAATTAGGATATAAAAGACTACACAATTTAATTTTCAGATCCCATGCAATGGCAAAGCTGCGGATCGCATTCACGCTGACGGAATTCATGTTTTGGTGAATATGAATGGTTATACTAAAGGTGCAAGAAATGAAATATTCGCTCTTCGACCAGCACCTTTGCAGGTATGATGTTATTAGAGTTTATGAATTTCTACTTAGTTTCTTAAAACACAGCATAGTCTCATGAGATCCTACTTGTTTCAAGGAATTAAAGCTATGAAACAGGTGGTTTACATGGTGTAGTTATTTTTCCATATATGTGTGACAATGACGCTTAGCATAATTTTATGTTGATTTTGGTGACGTCACTTTCACATAACCTAATCAGTTATTTATCTTTAATAATGTTATCCAGAATCTAAAGATTTTTTCACATGCAAAAAAAATGCTAAGAATTGTTTGTCAGTTAACATTTGTAGCAGATATATTTAATTATTATTCAACAAAGATAATGTAAATAATCCAATTCTTTACTCTATGCACACACATTGTTATCCCGCTAATTTGAATAATTAGTTTTCACCCACTTGAAATAGTGCCTCACTTGCGCGACCCACAACTTCAAACAGGTGAAAATTACTCATAAAATTTGTTTATTTTGAGACCAAACATTTGCAAATCTAGATGACACATCAAGGGACATATTGTTGTGACAAAATTGAATAGCGGTCACTGCTATGCAATATAGGATTTGATTAGCAATCACCTGTTATTGATTAGCATTTCCACATGAAAATTTTCTGTGCATCGTTATATCTAAAATTCAACTGAGGAAATCCAACATGACAAATAGCCAATTTTCTTTACTGAAATGAAAATAAACAATATCAAAGAGCAGTTATCATCACTTGAAAAACGGATGGGTGACAAGTCCCAGTATTTGTGTACCGCAAACTGATAAGCACCTGTTGCGATTCATAAGGCCATTTGGTTAGCAGTTGGCATTTCTTGCATCGCAAGATGCGATGCGATACCAGACATTTTGTGCCTTGCACATTTCATTCTCATAGCCGTGATTTAACCTGTAAATAAAATAAATTAAAAACGACTATAGTCGTGCTTGCCCAGCACACACGAGACATTGTGCCAATGCTGTTTTAATGTTGGCCCATCGTCTTTGACGCTGGCCCAATAATAAACCAGCATTGTCACAACGCAAGATATTGTACCAATGCTGGTTTAATGTTGGCTCATCGTCTTTGACGCTGACCCAACATTAAACCAGCAGTGTCACAGCACGATCTACATTGTACTAATGTTGGTTTAATTTTGGCCCATCATCTTCTACGCTGGCCCAACATTAAACCAGTATTGTCACAATGTTTGCTGGGTTGAGGGTTGGAAAGAAAAGTTTTCTTTTTGCTTGGTAGGTAATGTGGCTGGGATATCCAGGTACAAGTGGAGCGTCATTCATGGACTACATCATTACAGACGTGCATACGTCGCCACTTCAGGTGGCAGATCAGTACTCGGAGAAGCTGGCCTACATGAGGAACACATTCTTCATAGGGGATCATCACAACATGTTCCCCCACATGCTGAAGAGAGCATTACTCACAACTAAAGACGATCCCCTGGGAGATCAGAGAGACAACATACACATAGTCAATGGCTTAGATCTCAAAGCCCTTGTTGATAACTCTGTAGTAAAGGTAGTCTGAACTTACACCATTTGAGCGACGTCTTGTAAGATTAAAATGCTAACAAAAATACCAGTAGTTGTGATAGCTGCCCGAATAGATTATTGTTTCGTAGTTTTCCTTAGCCTTGCGAACAAAGACTTATTTTAGTGGCATTTTCATTCACCTGAATGATGCTGTAATTTCCATCCCAAGGCGAATGAAACATACTTTGTTAAATTAACCCTTTCAACACTAGAGACCGATACATGCTGCACAGCTCATTTAACAACAAATATGTTGCATTAAGTGTCATTGTGTAGACATCAGGTAAATCATTAATTACCATTTATCATGTTTATCCGACATCTAATTTTTTTTAGTAAAAGTGTTTTTCATTATTTGAAGCTGGAAATTGCGATAGCAATTCCAGCTTCAAATAATGAAAAACACCAAGAATTAATTTAGTGTTGAAAGGGTTAAATACCCTGGTGTATATATATATCAAATTATAGCTCAGGCTATCACTTTATTGGTTTATAATATTTTATATAATTTGAAAACTAACTTAATTCAAATTATGCATTTTGGTGGATTTTTATACAACACTGGTGCTTAGAGAGTGAAACGAAGAACTTTTTAATTTTCGAGCTTAAGAGTTTTTTTGTAGTATCTTTCTAGTGTTTTTTATTGCTCATTCACAAACTTTTCACTGACTTTTATCTGACAGAATCGGGAAAGTCAGGTACTGAAGACTTATAACGGAGAAGTACTAGACATGGTCATGCCAGTCATTGAGCTTCCAAATTTGCAAGTGCTGGATAATATGATACAGCAGTCTCAGAGTCAATGCATAATAAATAATGTGACTCTACATAGTGGAGTGACCACAAATCAGGTGGGTGATACATGTATTTCAAAGACGGGATCATTCACTTTGGTAATTATACACCCAATAACACCAATTTTTAGTAGCTCTGATTAAATCTTTCTGCATGTTTATTTTCTCTATCGTATAGCTGATAATTAATTTGTGCAATTTGTATACCATATTTATTCTAAGAAACGCCCCAATTCTAATAAAATTCACGATTATAAAAAGCTCACCCTCCTTTCAACTTAGTCACTGGTCACAGGTGTATCATCATTTTAACCATTTAGCTGGCACTATGTGCTCAAGTCGTGATCAGCCATGATGTGCTTGAAAATCATAACAAAATATTCAGCCTGATAAGGGATAAAATGCCATCAATTACAATTTTGAAGTATGTTTAGAAATATTTACAATTGTGTTTGCAGGTGAACAACAAAACTGTGACCGGCGAGGAAGTTCCTATTCCACTGATAATAAGTTCCCGCAGACAATATGGCCTGCCTGACGATGCCATAGTTTACTGCAACTTCAATCAACTGTACAAAATAGACCCTGTCACTATGGAAACATGGGTGAACATTCTGAAGGCTGTACCTAAAAGTGTGCTTTGGTTGCTGAGGTTTCCTGCGGTGGGAGAACCCAACGTGTTACAATATGCCACCAATCTGGGATTAGGAGCAGGCAGAATAATCTTCTCTCCTGTCGCTCCCAAGGTATTTACCCCTCTGAAAAAGATGTGTGGTACTATTTTTAAGCATCCACATACGAGACATTGATAAAAAGATTATTTATCAATCAAGTAGCATCATCGGTCAGTCTTGATGCTGCCCTTATGTAGCTGATGATCATTAAACCTATTTCAACTGTTGACAAGTGAAGCTTTAGAGGCTATATCTAAAGTTTGCAATGTTCTAAAATACGAACACTGTTCGTACCCCCCCTAATACGAAAGGACGGGACATGAGAAATTTAGTAGTAAACCATTCTGTTCCTGATACAAAATTGGAAACCAATATACATATCTCAAGCTGGTGTTTCCCATACATTTACAAGGAAAAAATTGAAAAAAAATCTGCATTTTTTATATATCAGAACACAAAAAGGGTACTTAGAAAATTGCAAAACGTGAATACGAAAGGGACAGTCAACCACCCATCTACCAATTCGAACCCTGTTTGTATCTTGGAACGTTGCATACTTTTGCGATTGCCCCTTACATCCTCACACGTGAGCTTATCCTTTAATTGTATGATGTTGATTACAACTTAACCTTTGTCGGGCTCTAATATTTTCTTCGATTTGAGCAGCCCTTGCTGCTTACTGTATTCCACATGGTCCAACTCCGCCGCCTAGTTTTTTGTTTTCAAAATAGCTATTAGTCTATCAACTTCCTTAACTTCACATACAACTAAGTATTTTGGCGTTATGACAGTCTCATGAAAAAATTCTTAAGCAAATATGTATTGGTGCTCCAAGGCTGCAATGATGCTTGCTTTAACCACAAAGTTATTCCTTCTGAATTTTCACCTACCTTAAGTTGTTTCTCGCTGACATGATCCCTGGATGCAAATTTATTCAACTATTTGTTTCCCTAGCCCACAGCGAAATTCAAGTAGCCTTTGCTGTCATTTACCATGCAGTTCTAACAAAAACCCATTAGCCCTTGCAATATTCCACTAGCCTCGGGCTATCAGACTAGAGCAAATTTGCATCCCTGGATCCACAACTTGAAGTGAGTGAAAATTATTCAGATTTGACAAAATGGAGGTCAACTATTTTCACATCTAGCGAATTGATGTCTCGTTTTATTTTAACATGTTTAGTATCTGATATGTAATTTTCCTAATACATGTATTATCATAAAGATATGTTGTAAAAAAACGAATATAATCAGGACCGTTTGTTAAAGGGCTAATGTCTGTCTATGGTCTATGGTACAGCATTGAACCAACCTTTGTTGTTTACTGAAATAATATGCTGCTACTTTTATCCTGATTTATTGTGTGCTTCAGGAGGAGCATGTGAGGAGAGGTCAGCTGGCCGATGTATGTTTAGACACACCACTTTGTAATGGTCATACAACTGGTATGGATGTTCTGTGGGCGGGCACACCTATGGTCACTATGCCCAGTAAGTGCCTCCCCAGCAAACAACATATGTTGAACCAATGTTGCCTTAATATTGGGTCAGAGGCGCAGTCGGTGGCCTAACATTAAGGCAACATTGCTGGGCTTCATGCTCAGCGACAACATTGGTTTTCATCTTAAGGAATAATATCTGAAGAAAAACTATTATTCAAGTTGAGCTGGCTATTATAGGGACTGGCCCAGGCTGAAATCATCAAGAAATCGTTGATTTTATTTTGGCTTACTAATATGACCATATGATGTAAACATGTCCATAGACTAGAACTGCAAAAGTTCTTTAATTTTTCTGCTGCGCATTCACCAGTTCAGCTAGATATAGAGACAAAATTCCTGATATCTGATTATTGACAACCATGTCAAAAATTGGAAATATGGGAATTTCGTCTCTATATCTTGTCTAACTGGTGAATGCGCAGCAGAAAAATTAAAAACCTTCTGCAGTTCTAGTCTATGGACATGTTTACATCATATGGTCATATTAAAAAGCCAAAATAAAATCACTGATTTTTTTATGATTTTAGCCTGGGTCAGTCCCTAGTAGCTGATTGTCAAAAACACATTAAGTTATTGTAAGATAAACATTTCTCAAGTCAGGTTTTGAAAAGTACTTAAGTTTCAATTTAACATTTATCCTTCTGCTTGTCTCATTATTGTATGACAGTAATCACAACCGGTAATGCAACTTCTTCGCTGTGATCATTGGATGGTTACACCCACTGATGCAAGGTTCCCCACAGAAAAAAAAATCATCCGGTCGTTATCTTAAAAATCTTAACTTGGCGCGCGCGAGCAGCATAATAAAATATTTACTGTTGCACGCGCGCGCGCGATAAAAAATATCAAAGTTTTTTTTCATTTGTGTTGTTTACCTGACTGTCTGTGTGCCGTCACCATACTCCAGCATACCCAGCATACGTCAGAGTTATGTAATTTTGATTGAATTTGAGTGGAATGGTCTAAAAGTGTCTGAAGTTGATAATTTGAAAATAGAAAGTTCCTAGAAGAGTCTCATCTTAATTTGTGAAAATAAGAAAGTTTGCTTGTTCTGAATTGTCTGTCTGTTATTTTGTCTTGTTGATTTGATGGTTTGTGAGTTGTGTATTTGAGTGTAGGCCTATGCATGTTTTCTTTGTGTTTTATGGGTTTTTGTTTGTTGGTGAGAGTTATTATTCTGTTATTTATAAGTGTTGTTGTGTATGCCTGACAAGGTTTGTGAGTTATTATCACTCACTCACCAACGCGGTGACACTTTGGTGAGTGACAATGTGTCGTGGTGACTGGCAACGCTAGAAGTGTTGGCCCGTCCGCCAGCGTGGCGCTAATGCCGGCTCAGCGCTGCTAGCGCTGGACTTACATTGGCACAGCGGTGGACTGGCCACCCTGTGACAGCACTTTCTACACTAGCTGTCAGCGATGCTTCTGCCAGGCGTAGGCCTACATCTATGTTATGTAACATACAGCACATGACGGGTGACCCAGAGGTGGGGGATTATGGGGGGGGGGGGGTGGTAGCACGGACACGCTGATCGCTAAACCAACACAGTAAGACACTGGCGACGGGAATATTAGCTAATCTGCCAGCTGGATTACAGCCGGATGTGACCTATTACATGCTGGTCGGCATAAAATTCATCCGGTCGGCATGCCGGCATTTCCGGCACTGTGGGGAACCCTGACTGATGCTAACTGCTAGTCACCATCTTGAATTATAGCCAATTCACGCCACTACATTTACCATACTTTTACCATCATTAACACATAACCAATTCACACTACTACCCATCAAATACAAAACATTTGTGTAACTTTCATACATCGTTAAATGTTATACAAATTATTTGTGTTTGCTGGGTACTTTTAATTTTTTTCAAAAGATTGATTTAATCACTTTTTTATTTGTAAACAGGTGAAACGTTGGCATCGCGTGTTGCAACTTCCCAGCTGAATACACTGGGTTGTCCTGAACTCGTAGCCAAGGATCACGAAGATTACCAGAGAATCGCAATTCGGCTTGGAACAGATGCAGCATAGTAAGTTATCTTTTCACCAATTCGCTTTTGTTTTTTGATCGGGTTTCTGAATGTATAAATGCCAGTCAATCATTTTTGTATAAACATAAAAAATAGATTTGGGCCGTTGTATCATGCTGTTGTAATATTTAACGTAGAATATTTGAACAGTAAGCCCATAACATGAGCAGTTGTGGCGCCAGTATATCTCATCAGTAGCGTGGTTGCCTCGTCTTGGGTCGAGTCCTGTTGCGGCTGATATCTTTCTTTGATGCACACATATGCAGTGACCCAAACTGTCCAAATTCATGGGATAATGACAACTGAACATATTACCGATTCGCGCCGCATAAAAAAAGTTGACAATCATGTATATGGTCAATAAAACCTTTATATGAGTAATTATTATATAATTGTCAATAAAATATGTTAACACTAACAACATCTTTTTGTCAAATCAATATTTTTAAACATTTCTAGATATTTCCCACGATCGATTACCTTTGATAAACATCACTGCAAACAGAAGGAGAGCTCAGACAGCAAAAAAATTAGGTTTATATACGGATTGCATTAGCTTTTTTTAGCCCACCTTTTAATTTAAAAAGGTGGGCAATTGAAATTTATCGGCGTTGGTTTTAACATTTGCTTGTGTTAACTTGAAAACAATTTTATGTGTCCTCAAATTTACTCTGAATGCTGCTAGTAACCATTTCTCGGACAAGTTCAATATTGGCTGCAAAAAATGTAAATGGCCGATTTGGCCTTGTCAACGTGATAACTTTTTTCATGTATCCTCTATTTTGTCATTTATGTTACTAATGACCCATTCTCAGACAAGTTCACTAAAGCCTATAAAAAATCACGCATTTTGCATCAGTAATTTGACCTTGTGGGTGCAATAACTTTAAAAGTTTTTCATGTATTCTGCTCAAATATGTTATGCATTTTGCTAATAACCAGTTCTTGGACAAGTTCAATAATGACAGCGGGCTATTGTCTAGTGCGCACTTGTTTTTAGTAGTGAGTATCTAAATTGAAGAAGATTATCACTCAAAATTATTCAAGTTGCCTCAGGTTCCAATATCTTTGACCTGAGTGGTTTTCATCTGAATGCGATATATTTCAAAGATCTAGTCCGAATAACTTGTGATACTATTAGGCATATACAATATGATGATAGCCTAATTGTTCTCTTGATCTACTCCAGTATATAAAACTATTCCGTACACACAGTTTTTCTTTGAATCACTAATACATGTATCAAAATAAAAGGGTTGGTGTCCACTGCTCAATGATTAAAAAAAACTCCAGCCATTTATCTTTCCTTAACCCTTTAACCGCGAGTGCCGCATATATTTGGGTTTTCATTTTTTATTAGCACATTAAGTACCACATTTTAAATATGTACAAAATAAAATGTGTCATCAACCAGCAAGATTTGAAAAGAGTTTATCTCCATTTTTAGCCCGCCTTTTAATTTTAATTAAAAAAGGTGGGCTATTGCAATTGAAGTTCGGCGTCGTCGGCGTCGGCGTTAACATTTACTTGTGGGCGCGATAACTTGAAAAGTTTTTCATGTTATCTTCCCAAATATGTTTTGCATGTTACTAATGACCACTTCTCGGACAAGTTCAATAATGGCTTGACTTATTGCGATTTTTCACCTTTTACGTCAATAATTTGACCTTGTGGGCGCGATAACTTGAAAAGTTTTCCACGTATCCTTTTCAAATTTGTTATGCATGTTACTAATGACCAGTTCTCGGACAAGTTTAATAATGGCCGAAAAAAAAAAAAAAATGGCCGATTTATTGCGATTTTTCACATTTTACGTCAATAATTTGACCTTGTGGGCGCGATAACTTGAAAAGTTTTTCACATATCCTTTTCAAATTTGTTATGCATGTTACTAATGACCAGTTCTCGGACAAGTTCAATAATGGCCAAAAAAAAAAAAATGGCCGATTTTTTGCGATTTTTCACATTTTACGTCAATAGTTTGACCTTGTGGGCGCGAAAACTTGAAAAGTTGTTCACATATCCTCCTCAAATTGGTTATGCATATTACTAATAAGTAGTTCTTGGAGAAGTTCAATAATGACCGAAAAAAAAAAAAAATGGCCGATTTATTGCGATTTTTCACATTTTACGTCAATAATTTGACCTTGAGGGCGCGATAACTTGAAAAGTTTTTCACATATCCTTTTCAAATTTGTTATGCATGTTACTAATGACCAGTTCTCGGACAAGTTCAATAATGGCCAAAAAAAAAAAAAAATGGCCGATTTATTGCGATTTTTCACATTTTACGTCAATAATTTGACCTTGTGGGCGCGAAAACTTCAAAAGTTTTTCACATATCCTCTTCAAATTGGTTATGCATATTACTAATAAGTAGTTCTTGGAGAAGTTCAATAATGACCGAAAAAAAAAATGGCCGATTTATTGCGATTTTTCTCATTTTACGTCAATAATTTGACCCTGTGGGCGCGATAACTTGAAAAGTTTTTCACATATTCTCTTCAAATTTGTTATGTATGTTACTTATAAGTAGTTCTTGGACAAGTTCAATAATGGCTGGAAAAAAAAAAAAATGGCCGATTTATTGTGATTTTTCTCATTTTACGTCAATAATTTGACCTTGTGGGCGCGATAACTTGAAAAGTTTTCCACATATCCTCTTCAAATTGGTTATGCATGTTACTAATAAGTAGTTCTTGGACAAGTTCAATAATGGCTGAAAAAAAATACAAGATGGCCGATTTATTGCGATTTTTCTCATTTTACGTCAATAATTTGACCTTGTAGGCGCTATAACTTCAACATTTTCACAAGTATCCTCTTCAAGTTTGTTATGCATGTTACTAATAAGCAGTTCATAATTCGGCGGCGGGCTATTATCGAGTGTGCTCTTGTGTCAAATCTGAATGATTTTCACTCACTTGAAGTTGTGGATCGCGTCAGCAGGACACAATTTCAAGTGGGTGAAAATTCAAATTGAAGTATTTGGCGGTTAAAGGGTTAATTAGTTTTGGTAAAAAGTTATTTTAGCTGTGTCTATGGATGTCTTTTTCAGTGTATAATATTGATTGTTTCAGCTTGAAGAAAGTGCGGAGGAATGTGTGGCTTGGTCGTGTTTCAACTCCACTTTTCAGTACGTCACATTATGCGAAAGATATAGAAGCCCTCTACCAAAGAATTTGGAAACGATATGAGCAAAATCTTCCTACAGACCATTTGACAGAAACTTGTGAAGAACAGTGAATGATTATCCACTTTATTTTCTATACTGCAATTCACGACTCGGCGACGAAGGTTGTAATTGCAACTTTCCCAAGCAACTTTCCCCTTTATGAACTTTTACTCCTGCTCAACAGCAAACTATTTGCTTGTTAATAAAATTGATATAGGGGCGTTTTTGGAATAATAAGTTAGTATTTATGTTCCTATTTACCTACACTTATTAAAGGCATGAATAAAGACGTCATGAAAAAACATTTATAGTTAAGAGACAAGAGGTAGGAGATTCAAATGAAAGTTTCTCTTAGCATTGATAATTTTGACAGCTTTTTTAAAGCAGTCATTCGAACTTGGAAAATAGGGGAATTGTGTATATAAACCACATGTCATCTTCATTCTCATTTTATCATTACTATATATTCATTTACAGCGTTCATCTTTGTTGTTAAGGAATTTACGAATTAATTGGTAAAAGTATTGTATAAAGGCTGTTCCCAGTGGAACATTGTCTGCTCCGGCATTTAGCAGATGCGCCTATAACCATTACTGGGTATTTTATTTTTGCTGTAAATATGTCATCTTCATTCTCACAGGAATACATGTCTCACCAATTTCCTGTTTATATTGTCAAATCCACATAATTTATGACTTCGTGAAAACATTATAGAAATCAAGTATTCAGGTTTTTTTTAAGTGAAATATTTTTGCCCTCAAATATTTGTGGTCATCTGCATAATATCTTTTTAAATAAATTAATAGCCTCCTGTGTAACCCCTTTAATATATATCTTTTGCCATTTATTTAAAATTGATCCAACTTCAATTTGTTTATTTGCCATGTGTTAATAAAAATGGAAAACAACTTCTTTATTTTACTTTTATGTTCACGTGATGTGCTGCTTTGCTACGCCACATAAGATTAACCCTTAAAGCGCTGCAATATTTTTGTGTAAACCATGGACACCCAAAGGAATTGGCGTCGCTTCGGATGTCCCTCCCACGTCCGAATGTCCACATTTCGTTTTCAGACCAGAACATGTGCAAGGATTTCTTCAATTCTGGACACAAATCCCTTAGGGCGTGTAGTTGTGCCTTTTTTTTTTTTTGTAATTTTACCTGATTAATTGGCAGACCATCAGCCATAATTGAGTCTCCACCCACTATGTGGTGGTCGAGACTCATTGTTTTTGCTGAGTCTGCTCGCCGCCGCCACTTGTTTCTGCTCTCACTCGAAAACCCCTACTCGGATTATTTCCAAATATTTGCTGTATGCATACTGGCCCTGGGGAATTTGCCTGGTAATTTTTTTTTGCGTTTTGCAGTTTCTTCAACAAAATTCAAGATGGCCGCCAAAATCCTATGGCGTATGCTAGAGCTTGAACCGCTTCATTGATTTGTTTCATGTTTGTTTTAAAGGAAAGACCTTACCCTGGCTGTGAGCTGAAAAGCTTTTGGTGTGATTCTGATAACAAAAACTTCGATTTATTTACGTTTTAGTATTTTAGCGGGTATTCCTGTTTTGCTCATTTTGGCCATCATGAAAATTTAGTAATCTAGCCATACACCCCTACTCGGATTATTTCTAAATATTTGCAGTATGCATATTGGCCCTAGGAAATTTGCCCTGTACATTTTTTTCTGCGTTTTTCAGCTTCTTTAACAAAATCCAAGATGGCTGCCAAAATCCTCTGTTGCTCTCTAGAGCTTGAACCGCTTCCTGGAATTGTTTTTTTTGTTCTAAAGGAAAGACCTTACCCTGCTCATGTGCTGATTAGTTTTTGGTGTGATTCTGATAATAAAAACTTTGATTTTTTACGTTTCAGAATTTAAGCGGATATTTCAGTTTTGTTCATTTTGGCTTTCATCAAAATTTGGTAATATAACTATACACCCCTGCTCAGATTGTTTCTAAATATTTGCAGTATGCATATTGGCCCTAGGGAATTTGCCTGGTAAATTTTGTTGGCGCGTTTTTCAGCTTCTTCCACAAAAGCCAAGATGGCCGCCAAAATCCTATGTCACTCTCTAGAACTGTTCATAGATTTGTTTCATATTTGGTTCAAAGGAATAACCCTACCCTGGATGTGTGTTAATTAGTTTTTTGTGTGAATATGATAATAAAAACTTTCAGTTTTGCTTATTTTAGCTTTTATCAAAATTTGTTAATATGGTTATACAGCTCAAATTTTATCTTTTGTGTATGCTCAGTGGCCCTGAGAAAGAAAGATAATTTTTTTCTTTTACCATTATTTCAACAAAATTCAAGATGGCTGACGAATCACATGCTACTCTGAAGAGCTTGAACTGCTTCACCGATTTGTTCCAAGGAAGCAACTTACCCTGGCCATATGTTGATTCGATTTTGGTGTGATTATGACATCACATTTTCACGTGGTTTACATAAAAAATTGGTGACTACTATATTTCTCTATAATTAATGTACTATGTACTTGATATGTACTTGATATGCCTGATATTTGGCAAACCGTGCGAGATTCTGATAGCTAGACCATTACTATAAAACAAGATGTGTGGTTTCAGGTAGGGATATGCTCTGCAAATTTTCAACTCCACAACTAAAGTGTCCGACTATTGACCATAATAACCTTTATTATGCCTGATATCTGACAAACCGTGCCAGATGATGCTAAACTATTACTACAAAACAAAATGTGCAGTTTCAGGTCGGGATATCCTGTTAGAAATGCCCATTGATAAAATTCAAAATGGCTGATTGTTGGCCAGAATTAACTTTAATATGCCTGATACCTGACAAACCTTGCCAGATAGTTAAACCATCACCATTTAAAATGGCAGACTATCGGCCATATTTAAGTTGGGTCATCGATAGTTGATATGGATTAAATCAGGATTTTAGGGATCGCGAAAAGTCTTGTTTGTCATGGTGGACCCCTGTCCAGTGTACTCTGCAAATATAGCTAGTGGACCAGACAAATTCGTCGCCTCGGAGCTAAAGGATCCTATCTGCCACTCTGACGAGTGTCAGATAGGATCCTTTAGCGACGAATTGTTAGCGGACATAATTTTCAATTATACATTAGATGTGTCAACAACGTGTGATAATATGAGATTCAGGATGCTCTAACTTTCCAAATTTGCATACTTTGGAAAATCATGATGATAAAAATTATTTGTACACTTCTTTAACTTTTCTGATTTCAACTTTTTTAAGTACCGGACATTCCGTCCAAATTTGCATAAATCCAAGATGGCCATATCTGTGCTGCCATGCTATATCTTAGCAAGCACGACACATTCACCCAATGTTGGCCTAACATTAAAACTACATTGGGTAAACATTTGTTTGCTTGAGAGTAGTTGCCACGCGGCTAGTAGCCTATGTGGGCGGGGGCCCTAGGGTAGTGGTTAGCACCGCTGCCTTTCACGCCAGAGTTCGGGGTTCGGTTCCCGGTCTCGGCGGTTTCAAAGAAACAAAAATGTTTCTTCCCCATCCACGTGTGAAAGTCAGTATTGTGGGGAGCCTCCGTGACCGAGAGGTAGCGTGCTCGGCCTCAGACCGCCAGGGCTCGAATTTCGAATCCTGTGTCTGGAGGACAGTGTCATCTCAATCATCTCACCATCCTCAGGAGGTTCTCCTGGCCCAGTTTAGCCTATATGTGCACAAAGGTGGCCTAAAGCCCGATTCATTTCATTTCATTTCATTTTAGTAGCCTATGTATAGTCTGACTCCACTAATTATTTTCCTGTGTTTAACCCACTCTTTTTCACTCATTGAAGGGCACAGTGTGAGTTTTAACGTGACAGATGCTATATATATATTCGTAATTGCAGAATGGTATTTTTTTGTGAATGATGCTTGCCCTGGTCACCTTATTACCTTGATCTGAAGCACAGATTTGCGACAAAACGTGACTTAACTTCCTTTATAAAAAGGGTAGACCGGCGCATTTCCATTTTATTCATTTATATGAGCCCTTTTGCCTTAGTTTCGGGGGTCTTGTGATATAAGCTGATACTGTATAGATCATATTCACTTAGTTTCACATCTTAATGTATTTACTTTTGAAATGGCCCCTTGTTTTCTGCAGTAGATCCGTGCCATATTTGGTGTTATTTGTGAATGGCAAGATGATGAATTTTAATTACCGGTAGTCTTGAAGAATGAGGTCAGCACCTCTGCAGTCTCACTGCCCGTAGACGAGTCAACAATCCCAGTTAGCAAGAGTCGTTGATCCAATAATGTTTGAATGTTTACCGCTGCTGAAGGTGCAATGCCAACATTTAAACAACATTGGAACAATCCCTTGTATCTGTCGTGTTAACACACCCTTCCCCAGCAGCTTGTTAATGGCATGACCAGTGGGGGGGGGGGGGGGAGGGCTGGTGGTATTGCCGTACTTGTCGCTCAGCCTGATACCGCCACCCTGTAGACAGTTCAGTTGTATTCATTCTCACAGTGGGAAGTACACCCTGCACGCAGGTTGGATACCGCACCCGCCTCTCATTTATTGTCGATCAAGGGAAGCTCAACGGACCAGTGAATTATATTGTTTCCCAGCAGTGAAACAACATTGAATTATTATCTCTTGATTGCCACGAACTCAACTGCCCACTGTCAAAGTTGTTTTAATTTAGAGCCATCGTTGCAGACGGTGGACCAACCTCGAGGCAATGTTGTGTCAGTGTGACTGTTTTTTCTGGTATGATAGCTGATCACGGACACCAAAGGCAGTCCAAACTAGCGTTGGCCCATCGTCTTTAACTCTGGACCAACATGATTGATTTCAGCAATGAGGCTGGCAGTGAGGTGTGACAGCAGTGTTAAATAATCGCAGCTGGTGCGAGGGACACGTGGCGTGGGTAAACAACACTGCATACCGAGCAACACGATGCGTGACCCGATCCCATTACAATGTCGCAGATGGTGCGCCAACATTAAATCGCGTTGTGTGTCTCGTCGTACATTATTATACACATATATCCCAGAAAGATGTCGCTCTGTGTAGCCTGTCCCAAACAGACATAGACAGCACGTGCGTCTCAAAATGCAGACAGCTCACCACACATATGCACCAGCCGATCAAATAACTTTTAGCAGGACCGCCGGGCAATCACAAGCGATATGCTGAAAATGAGAGTGGAATGTGACGTCCGCCCATCTGCACAATATAGCCTACCATGCAGAATAGCAGTGACCTTGACCTCCTTTGTTTTCACCGAGCTGGCTAATACAATGAAGTATGGGGGAGGGGTCTTATGTAGCCTTATTTTCACCGAGGGACGTCACTGCGTTTCACAGAATTACTAGTATTAATAGACAGATATAGGGTAGGGTATAGGATATAGGGTAGGGCCTAAGGTGCCAACATAGAATTTATCCCGAATTTCAAAACAGACACCCAAAACCTCATGATAATATAATAGTCTCAGTCGTAGAAGAACGTAATTACAACACACAACGCAACTAGCGAGTAGTAGCAAGTAATTGTTTATTTGAAAAGTAAACTTTAAATACATATTTTTTCAATCACAAGCAATAACAAACAGATTATTTTCTGCTGCAATAGACAATCAGAAGATTAGGTGGGACGAGTCGCTTTCATGTCAGATCTCAAAACATGGCCAATTTGCCTCGATCTATTATATCTGCCCTAAACAATTCTGTGGAGTGGCCTGTATAAAACCCTTATTGGCTAAGATAAAATGTTGCATTTAGCCTAGCTATTAGGCCTACCTTTGATTATATGAATTACCAAACGACAATTGTTGTCACTATGAAACTGATCTTTCGCGGAAAAAATATATTATAATATATTTGTTTATTCTTCAAATCTAAAACACACGAATATAACATAAAATTAATCATGTTTCAACTCCGGTGATTTTTTTCAATTTGATGTTGTTTTGTCTTGGAACAAACAGTATAATAGTGGTAAAGGCAAATATGAAATAACATTAACCTCTTTACACAAAGTGAGATCTCAAAAAAAATGTATGGCACTAAGGAAAGAACACTGCAAACTAATCCTGTGAAAATAAGGGGTCATGTATTTCATTGAAGGAAACACATACCACTCCATACGTAGCTATAGGGGGCTACAGCTGCTGATATGTCCCAGAAGGTCTGGGAGGATGAGAAGATTTTAAGCGCTAAATCATAGAATTTTATTCCCCCCACTTGAAGTTTGTGTTTCGCTATCGCGACCCACAACGTCAAGTATTTTGAGACCCCAAACTTGCACAAATCTTGATGTTTAAACACACAATTCGCTCCAAAATACAACGATTTATTCGTTTAATAAAAAATGATTGAAAGCGACTATGATCAAGCTTAGCACCCAACCCTTACAGTGCGGGGATCGACTTTAGACGTCAGAATCTGACGTCTATTTTTTTTAAGACTCTGGGTCTTAGATCCGGTTCAATCTCCGTTCACTAAGTGTCCCCATCTATATCTCAATTGCAGGCGAGCGTGCGTCATGGATAAGAGCTGTGCCAAAGTCAGACGTAACATGTAAATAACGTCAGCTTAACATTGGACCAACATCACATATAAGAGCTGTGTCAACGTCAGACGTAACATGGAAACAACGTCAGCCTTACATTGGGCCAACGTTGGTCATACGTCGTGAAAATTGCTTTGACGTTTACTTTATGCCACCCTTTTACGTTACCTCCTTAACCAACTTTAACAAAACGCCGAAACAACGTTGTGTGTCCGCCAAAGAAACTGGACCAACGTCGGTCGTATATTGAAGACATTGCTTAATGTTCCCTACATTTCACGTTGAGGTCTTTGACCCATTCGGTTGGTCCCTAGTATATATATATTTTTTTTTCATTAAATACCAGCTTTTAGTATAAACATATTTATTTTGATAGGATTATATAATAGCTACAAAAAGCTAATTGAGTTGTTTCCTTGAATAGAATAGAACACAATAGAAAGATAGAAGACAATGAATAATCACAAAACACATGCCCATTGTAATACATTATGATTATATGATAATTATGTGAGAAAGAAGATTGTTAATGGAACTAAATAATTCTTGATAGTTGATCTTGATAGTTTAAGCAGTCAAAGACGTAGTGTTGTGGTGTTTCAGGAACAGCACTGCAACTACATGAAGGGCTTTCGATACATGATTTGGTATATAAATGATCACTTAGGGACGAAAAATTCAGCCTAATTTGACATAGATTGATTTGGTCTGTTCTGTCGCCAATGTCCGAATAACTTTCACTCACTTGAAGTTGTGCTCGCGTTAATTATTATCACTTGATAGGGCGCTACTAGTGGAATATTGCTGTTTATGCAGGCGTAATATTTGACTATTGGCCCTACCAGTAGGGCCGCCCGACTATCTGTATGTACACTCTATTGCCTGTCTGGCGGCTGCTAGTCATCTGTACGAGAGATGCTATGGATCACACAGCAGACACAAGACGTTGAATCAATGTTGGGTAAACGTTGGACTAGCGTCGTAGGCGGTGGACCAACGTTCACACAACATTGATTCAACAACTTGCGTCTGCTGGTGAAGTACAGGTGATGTACGACTGTTCTATATGCTGGTAGCAGTAGACCTAAGAGGAGGGGTGGGCGGTCGCATGTTCACTGGGCTTTTATGTAGGTTGACACCGGAGGTGGTGATCTGTGATATTTAACAAAGTGGTTTCTGGGTAGACATGTAGGCATATGCCCCTAATGGTAGACAAATAATAAATATGTTTTCAAGATTTGATGGATAAGTTGTAATAATAGTAATAACATGATTTTTCAGGGCGATAGACATTGTTATCTTCCCTCCGCATTGCTAGCGTCCCTCGAGTGCCTCTCGGGCCGCTGGCATCTGTGTCTATCTACCTGGAAAATCATGTTATTGTTATATTAGCGAGACACAACTTCAGTTGGGTAAATATATCAAATTAATAATTTGGTGGTTGAAGTGTTATGTCAGAGTGATTGTGATATTATCACAGTGACTTACACTGCGTGTTGTAGATTCATACGGATGCGTGCATTGTTCTTTGAAACTATCACTCAAGAAATGTTCTTCGTTGGCTGCCATGGCAATAAATGGGTTACATAGAAGAAAACGTAGATAGCAAACAATCCAGAATGTCAAGTAATCACCTGTAATGATAATACGCATTAAAATAAAGCTTATTATGGGGAGTTTGCAACTAGAGGAGGTAGCTCGAAACAAGTTTCAAGTTATTGTCAGGAGTAATTTGAACAGGGGTGATAATGAAACTACATCGGCACGTGCGAATAACAGGAAAAATAATTCAGCAAAAAGAGAACTATTATGATATATTTTTCTCCTTGAAAAAACCCCAGATTTTATTACATGTGTGTATGTTATTTTATTAAACACATGCGCAAGAACACAACATATACAATAATGGTTTGCCATGCTAATTACCCATTCTGGTGAAAGAATGGTAAATCTGTCAAAAAATTTACAAATAAAATGTCCACTAAGTTACGGACAACTGCCTAATGATTTACTGCACTGTGAATAGACTGTGAAGGTAAATTATTGCATTGCTGCAAAACATAGCCAAAGTGTCCCCCGCATGCAAAACTATCATGGTCACATAATAGATCCACAAGATTACCAGATAAATTAAATCCGCAACGAGGATAGGCATATCGTCGCCTCGGAGCTAAAGGATCCTATCTAACACTCGTCTATCTTACAGATAGGATCATTTTGCTCCGAGGCGACGATATATGCTATCAAAGACACTACAAAGCAAAAGTGACAAAACTATATTGTGCTATAGATCTGGGCAGATATAATAAACATTTCGTCCACTAAGTTAACAGAAGTTACTTCGCTGAAGCAACTTAGCAGACAGCAACTTAGTGGACATTCTTTGAATAAAATGTGCTGTGGATCTAAAAAATCCCCGCTATTGTTGTCAACTTGTTTGCAATACGTTATGATACTATTGCACTTCAGAATGACGTGATAGATAAATATATCTACTATAAATGTCCACAAGTGCAATGGGGAATTATTTGCAGACATGAAATAAATATACTATTGGCTCATCTTTTCAAAATCTTCAGCAAATCCACTGCTGCTGACCCAGTATTGGAACACAACAAACACCACAGGTTGTCCCAATGTCTGTGAGATTGCTGCTGATCCAGTATTGGGAACCCAGCAAACACCACATGTTGTCCCAATGTCTGTGAGACTGCTGCTGATCCAGTATTAGGAACCCAGCAAACACCACAGGTTGTCCCAATGTGTGTTAGACTGCTGCTGATCCAGTATTGGGAACCCAGCAAGCACCACAGGTTGTCTCAATGTCTGTGTGACTGCTGCTGATCCAGTATTGGGAACCCAGCAAACACCACAGGTTGTCCCAATGTCTGTGAGACTGCTGCTGATCCAGTATTGGGAACCCAGCAAACACCACCGGTTGCCCTAATGTCTTTGAGACTGCTGCTGATCCAGTATTGGGAACTCAGCAAACACAACAGGTTGTCCTAATGATTGTGAGACTGCTGCTGATCCAGTATTGGGAACCCCGCAAGCACCACAGGTTGTCCTAATGTTTGTGAGACTGCTGCTGATCCAGTATTGGGAACCCAGCAAACACCACAGGGTGTCCCAATGTCTGTGAGATTGCTGCTGATCCAGTATTGGGAACCCAGCAAAACCACAGGTTGTCTCAATGTCTGTGAGACTGCTGCTGATCCAGTATTGGGAACCCAGCAAACACCACAGGTCTTCTCAATGTCTACAACGCTGACCCAACATCATTCTAACATTGGTACAATGTTAGGTGATTGTTGGGAAGTCATCTAGGTAGGCGTTAACCCTTTCAACGCGGAGATCGTCCTTATACGTCAACATCTGACGTCCATAGACATTTATGATCATTTCAAGTTGAAGAAAACCCTTTGGTATCCATAGTTTGTACAAACATATTTCAGAGTGGTAAGTGTTAAAGCTGCTCACATACACTGTGAAGTGTGCACCACGACCACCTGCCTATCACACATACCGCTCACATTTAGTGTAAGTGTTAAAGCTGCTCACATACACTGTGAAGTGTGCACCACGACCACCTGCCTATCACACATACCGCTTACATTTAGTGTAAGTGTTAAAGCTGCTCACATACACTGTGAAGTGTGCACCACGACCACCTGCCTATCACACATACCACTTACATTTAGTGTAAGTGTTAAAGCTGCTCACATATACTGTGAAGTGTGCATCACGACCACCCGCCTATCACACATACCGCTTACATTTAGTGTAAGTGTTAAAGCTGCTCACATACACTGTGAAGTGTGCACCACGACCACCTGCCTATCACACATACCGCTTACATTCAGTGTAAGTGTTAAAGCTGCTCACATACACTGTGAAGTGTGCACCACGACCACCTGCCTATCACACATACCGCTTACATTTAGTGTAAGTGTTAAAGCTGCTCACATACACTGTGAAGTGTGCATCACGACCATCCGCCTTTCACACATACAGCTTACATTTAGTGTAAGTGTTAAAGCTGCTCACATACACTGTGAAGTGTGCATCACGACCATCCGCCTTTCACACATACAGCTTACATTTAGTGTAAGTGTTAAAGCTGCTCACATACACTGTGAAGTGTGCATCACGACCACCTGCCTATCACACATACCGCTTACATTCAGTGTAAATGTTAAATCTGCTCACATACACTGTGAACTGTGCACCACGACCTACTGCCTATCACACATACCGCTTACATCCAGTGTAAGTGTTAAAGCTGCTCACATACACTGTGAAGTGTGCACCACGACCACCTGCCTATCACACATACCGCTTACATCCAGTGTAAGTGTTAAAGCTGCTCACATACACTGTGAAGTGTGCACCACGACCACCTGCCTATCACACATACCGCTTACATTCAGTGTAAGTGTTAAAGCTGCTCACATACACTGTGAAGTGTGCACCACGACCACCTGCCTATCACACATACCGCTTACATTTAGTTTAACCTGATGGTATGTCGTGATTATTGAAAATCAAAATGATATCGTCAATCTAATAAATTTTGTTTTCTTTCCGGCCTCTTATCCCCATTATTTTAGTCAATAATAATACTAACTCTCATATTTCAATCGCTGATTCATTCCAAAATGTACTATGTGTGCGTCAGCAGGCCTACATATCACACTTGATTGTCAACAGAAATTATGGCTCAATGACATGGGTGCCTGAAGGTTCTCATCTTATAATATTCATCGGTGTGCTACATGTACCACACTCATAACACTAAACGAATTTGTAACTCTCACAAAGATCTTTAACCCTTTACCGCCAAACTATTCAATCTGAATTTTCACCCACTTGAAGTTGTGGATCGCGTCAGTGAGTGAAAATTATTCAGATTTGACAAAATGGAGGTCAACTGTTTTCAAATATTGCTGATTGATGTCACATTTTATTAACATGTTTAAAAGGTGGTACTTAATGTGCTAATAAAAAATGAAAACCCGAATATATGCTGCACCGGCGGTTAAAGGGTTAATGGATGATAATAAACCTTGAATAGACCATATTTTAACATTATCTCATTTCCATTAGAAAAGAAATCCTGACTTTTCTAATGAAAAAGAAAAAAGTTAAGATAATTTAAATCTTAAGATTCTAATTGAGATTGAGATTATGTTACATTTCTGTCATTTCCAAAAGTTAAGATGAATCCTAACTTTTCCAATGACAATGGGAAAAAGAGAAAGTTAATATAATCTTAATTTTAAGATGTTTAATGGGATGGGCCTTAGACACAGGATCGCAAATCTATGCTCCCAATACGGCGCGCATTTTCTAAATTTCACATCTTTTTATAAATACGCAGTAATAAATTATTTTGAGAATACATTACACAGTTTGTTTGGATTTACTCACATAGCTGTATTTTGTTGCATATACGTGTTTTTGTCGAGTCACGCCATTTTTGTCGCTGGGTATATTCTCACATAATTTCACTGGGCTAGTATTTTCAAAACATGAGACCCTTCAAAACATTTAGATTTATCATTTTTATAATCATATTAAAAAAAATATATATATAAGACGTGATTTTTGTCGATAGTTCACATTCAAAGCACACATAACTATTTTAATATTCGAAGATGTCTGAGCGCACACACAAAAAGTTGGTTTAGACATCGATTCTGACATGAGGGGGTGAATACTCAATTCGATTGTAACTTTATCTGGAGCATTGGTAAGCATGGTAAATGAAAAGACTTGATATAATTACGCTTATAACTCATGGTTGTGCTTACTGTACACAAAACATATATATTTACATACACATCGTGCGCTAAACATGCTAAAATATCTCACAAATATCCAATGAAGTCACCCCCTACGTAAGGTAATATTTCGTACTGACCCTGTACTAGTTCAATGGTCCAGTACCTACCATCCGTAGCATTAGCAAACCAGTAGATCGAGTAGTCCTCATTCATCAAGTAGTCAGGTACTATATTCTGCTCTATGTAGTAGTGAGTGTTCTCATCTAAGGACGCTTTCAGGTGGAACAAGGTAACGTAATAGCCTTCGGCATGTTGCTTTAGGTATAGACCTATCATTGTGTGGACGTTAAGCAGGTCAATTTGCAACCATGGGGAGCTATCAGCAAGCAGCGGCATCCAGCCTAGGGTTTGATCCAGTCTAAAATAATGAGGATACCAGTTGTTGTTATATCTAGTGCTGGCTTTGTAGGAACTGTCTGGAAGACCAAGAGCAGCAGGGACGCAGTCAATACCAAACCTGAGACACAAAAAAGAAAACCCGTCAAACGTATACTAGCATTGTTAGCAAGTAGCCTAACAAGTAACAGGTAACAAGTATTTTATTTCTGATGACCTGTCATAAAGATAAGACAGACATGCCAGGAGAGAGCTGGCTAAAAATATACACTTAGTTGCATGAGCTCTATACGTCAAATTAACAATATGTGATATATATACAATATAAATTATTTAAATTTAGTTAAAATTCATTTTATGGACAGAGATATTTTTGTATGTTATCTGAATTGCTATCAATCATAAGTTTCTTTAGTATTAAAGTGGATGGTCTTTTCCAAAATATGCTTTCGACATATTGTTTTCTTTTGTTTTTAAAGTGGCTGTAGATAAGTCAGTAATGATATTCATCACCTATATCTTCACGGCAGTAATGGCACAAACGCATATCGAGCGAGATGTTTTTGTGGCCTCCACGTTCAATCGGTATTTTCTGCTTTCCGATATGCTTTCGTGCCATTTTTGTATGAACTGGTCCTTCAATCTTAGCTTAAATGTGTTAGCGGAAAATGGCAAATACTGATCTAACCATTTTCTCGGAAATCCACTGACAAGCTTTGCCCAGTAGACAATCATTCAAACTTTAATATCTATATCTAGAGGCGTGATTCCTAATTCTTCATACACCATATTTAAACAGGTGGACTTATTAACAGCCAGAAGACATTTACAGAATCTAAGTTGTAATTTTTCCAAGATGTCACAGAGAGCCTCCGTGACCGAGAGGTAGCGTGCTCGGCCTCAGACTGCCAGGGCTCGAATTTCGAATCCTGTGTCTGGAGGACAGTGTCATCTCAATCATTTCACCATCCTCAGGAGGTTCTCCTGGCCCAGTGTAGCTCATATGTGCACAAAGGTGGCCTAAAGCCTGATTCATTTCATTTTCAAGATGTCACATTTTTCGCCTCCCCACACTTTAGGTGAATACAATATAACAGGTTTTACAAGGTTAGTAAACAGTTTGCCCGCTACATCAACTGGTAAAGAAAGTTATTTATTTTTTTTTAGTTAGGCGAACATAGCCCTGTTACCCTTTTGATATAGGTTTTGTTTTGCCACATTGAATTTTGCATTCTAGTTAAAACAATATCTATGTTACTGTATTTATTCACAACTTCAATGGTTTCTTCGCCAAAGTAAAACAAGTGTGGCGTTCTCAATTTACCTCGTGAAAATATCATTACTTTGTTTTTACTTTTATTAAGTTTTAAGTCATAGAGTGTGCAATACTCTTGCATTCTGTTCAGAGATGTTTTTAAACCACCTGGTGATTCTGCTAATAAAACAGTGTAGTCCGCATACATCAGTAAATATGATAAAAAAAACACAATTTATTTCTCTATCTAATAGTTTTTATTGAGCTTCATTTACGTATCTTAGGCCAGTACATTGCTCAACCATTTTTTTTAAGTCTGCTAAGTAAATAGAGAATAGCAGTGCAGACAGATTTTCTCTTTGGCGAACTCCTATAATACAAGGAAAGGAACTGGATGTAATTCCCGGAAGCAACTCTGATTTTGCTTTTAAGTACATATTTTTAATAACTTCTGTCATTTTCCTGTCATTCCTATTGATGATAGTTTAGTCGATAATTTTGATCTATTAACAGTGTCAAATGCTTACTGATAGTCACCATAACAACAATAAAAACGTTTGCGCTTTTTCAGATATAAATCTAAAGATTTAAGAACAAAAATGTGGTCCACATTGAAGAAATCAGCTTTAAACCAGCTTGTTCTGCTCTAACAGTTTTCTTATCTTCGACAAATCATGTTAATCTTTTGTTAATACAGCTTGTGAATAATTTCCATAAGCAGCTCAGTAGAGATATTCTCATATAGTTGTTAGGATCACCTTCGTCACCTTTATTTTTATAAATAGGTTTCATACTACCAAGACACCAGTCGTCAGGTACTTGACCAGAAGCCAGTACAACGTGAAAAAGTCTTGTATATATTGGTGTCATATTGTCAGGCGAATGTTTAAAAAAATCAAAATCATTTATCACCGTATCATGTCCGGCAGTTTTATTATTTTTCAGTTTTTTTATTATTTTTTCAACTTCTTGAGTAGTGAGAGGTTGGTTAAGCAAAGGGTCAGGATCAAACGTAAGTAAGTCTTCTGCTCCGCTAGTATCTGTGTGTGGTTTGTTTTATTACCTGATGTTAATTTAATAAAATATTCCTGGAATGTTTCAATAGAAATCTGTTCATTGACTTTCGAATTTTGTTTTCCTTGGATAATTTTCCAACATTCCTTAAGATTTTCTGTCTCATGTTTACGCAGTTTTGTAATCAAGTCTTTCCTATATTTCGTAAATGCTTTGTTTGTCGCTGCATTGTATTGTTTGCATGAATTTCTCATGAGGTTTAGGTTTTCAGAATTTTTAAATTTTCTATATTTGTTTTTACATTTTATCATAGTATGTCGTGCATCCTCACAATCGGTATCGGATTGATTAGAATGCCATTTTGTTTATGTGGTTTTATTCCCTAAGTTAACATGTTGATCTTTATGCGTTTGAAGAACTTCAAAGTCTGCACATAGTGGGCTGCATATATGGTTTGATGCTAAAAAAATTGCCACAAAAGGTTTCTCAACGGTTTATAGTAGAATCAGGTGTACTCAATATCATATCAAAATATTACCAAAATCTGACCATGCAAAAAGTTATGGCGTCCAAGATGGCCGACAAATCCTTAAAATTCAAAATATTTGCCCATTAATCATCCGAAATGACTCATTTTGATGTATAGTCACTTGTTTTGGGTCTAAATATGGTACGTAGTGTACTTCACGCAAACCACAATCGAAGTATAACTTTTGAAATCCAAGATGGCGGACCAAAATGGCCGCCAAACTGCAAATATTAAAGGAAATAATAAGAATCATTCCATACTATACATCATCTCTCATCTACTATATCAAAAGCAAACTACACAACACTGAATTTGATTCACTCTCAAACAACGACAAATTTATATACATTATGTCATCCACACATCGACCGTTAGTGATATGCTTAGCAAAATACACCTACACCTGTTTTCAAACCTTAAGCATGCCACATATCGGCTCATAATAAACAGTTGTTATTACGTTACATTGTTATCTGGAACAATTATAATTCACCTGTTTCTATATCATCCATATTTCATGATCTGACTTAACGTATTGCCACATATCAAGACGGCTGTTGCTCTCGGATCCTAATGTTTGGCTTTTTAGGGCCGGTTAGCGACGTTTCCGTCGCCTTTGTTATCAGACGAGGTGGGGCCTTATGGAGGATCTCAGAGTTGCTAAGTCAACTGATTTTCTCTATGAGGTCGGGAATGTTTTTCTTCGATTGTAACTCCGCGTACGTGGTACTAACTAGTTCGTGATTGAAATGGTATGAACTAAACAATATAGTGAATTAAAATAAGATGTATTGTTATTGTGCGAGGCCAATAGGCCTATTGTAGATAATAAATCACTGTTTAACTAAATAAACTTTAATGCTATTGTGTGAGTGCCATGTCCTGCGTGAATGGCACACATAATTATTATCCGGAATTTGTATTGTTATTACATCACTAAGTCTGCAACACTCGATAATATAAAGGAATCTCCGGGCACATAGCGACTGTGCGTGCATGGTCACATGGCTCGGCGTTACTTGTTTCGCGGACTTCTACATTTATTACATTTACCTGAGATTATGTTTCATTTTTAAAGTACTATATAATCTTCAACATCGTTTTACTACATCACTGTACATACTCCAGTATCATAATTATGCATTTGTATATCTTTAGGTTTCTACGCTTTCCAGAGTGTCTTTTTTGCTGTCATATATGATTTGTGGATCATACATAGTAGCTATTTTATCTCTGGTTTTGGTGCGGGAAACAAAATAATAGACCCCCTACGTTCACATATATTGTTCAAGTAGTAATCAATTATCTGTTATTTTATCGCAATTTCCAGTGTTTTACTATGGCAATGCCTTTTAACATGATTTTAACTCTGTATGTGATACCATGTAAATTGTCGTGTGATTTTAGCTAATTAACCATATTGTATATACATGTACATTTATTCTATCATTTTTATGACAAATAAGACAGTAATGACTTTTCTTTATGTCAATAAATATCTATTTATCTATCTATCTATCTATCATTGGAGGAACTCGGTCAGGTTGAGTAGGACTGTCGAAGTCTATTAGGCTTGACTTTAAAATTTGATTATATATTGCCTGATCATAAGAAACGGCAGATTGACCTCAATATGTGGTCAAAAGTTACAAAAATCAATCAAAATTAAATCTTTGTTATATAGCCATATGTAGGCTTATACTCAAATTCTCGGAAATTCATTACTGATGACTAATATATATACCTTATATTGCAAGAAACTGATAAAAAAAAATATAACGCAAATATATGGGGTCAAAGGTAAAAAAAGTAAAAGTGCAGTTTTATAGTCTAATATCAAGTATCTCATCCGACATTTACACTTTACCTCCTGGTCACTGGACCTGTTCATTCGTGTGCCATCTCAACCCCACAGAGTGCATACAGTCCTGCAGCAATTTCGGCGCATTGAACTTATAATGCTCATTGCCACTTCAGTCCTACCAGTAACTGCTTTTCACAAGTGAAGCATTTTAGGGTTAAGTGCCTTGTCCTAAGACACAACATCGTAACAATGTCCCAATATTGAGAGGTGAGAAACATGATATTTCTCTGAAAATCCCGCACCAAGCAGGATTCGAAACCGCACGACAGGCAGTTATAATACATAACTCTTTGTTTTTCAAATAAAATAGTGTTTTTTTCTTGCACATTTGGATATTCTTGAAAGGCGACGAGGAGGCTGTAAATAGCGATTGTGAGGTTTTAAAGGCGACACAGGGGCGGTAAATATAAGGCAGATAGGTTGTGAAAGGCGACAGATAGTAGTCAAAGGGTGACAGATATTAAAAGCTTTAAAGGATGACGGGGACACTATAACACGTTAAGAAGCGTTAAAAGGGTCACAGAGAGGCGGCAAAAGATGAATGAAAGACGTTAAACGGCTATTGAGAAGGGCTAAAGGGCAACATAGAGTCATTAAAGGGCGACACAGAGGCTTTAAAGGGCGATGGATATGCGTTTAAAGTCGAAAATATACGTTAGAGGGCGGTGGAAAAACTTTGAAGGGCGACAGGGAGTAGTTTATTTTTAATTGTATGTACATAAATTTATAAAAATGGTATTTTCCTATAAATGTCATTATTTGATATTGTTATTTATTTGCTATTTATTGAAAACAATACCTCTAAACAGATTGTTCGTGTCAAAGCTTTAAAACAAAAGTGGTATTACTTAATAAATACATTGCCGGTGGACCTGAGTATAGTTATTGGCACCAATCTCAGAAGCCAATTATTAAATTTACCATGCCTTCGGCTCCGATACACGAGATCATGCATATATATAAAGCTAGCCGGACATATCCACATACATTGGAAAGAATAATATTCTCGAAACCGGTTTTAGAGATAATACAATTTGAGTTTTCTCTGCAAAAAAGGGGTAAATTACAAAAGTGCTGAGAGAATAACAAATTTTGACGACGGCGAGTGTTGCCAGACCAAGAAAAGGGAACTTAATGTTTATAGTCCATGGTTGAAAATATAACAATATTGATCATTTATTTCAGTTTTTTTTGTTTTTGTGCTCAATTTGCTGATAAATATGACCTCGGCCTTTGACATTTACCCCATATCGTGTTGTATGCTTATTATCTGCTTACATAGACACAAACTAGACACAAACATGAATTAATATGCCAACGTGTTCCAGAGATATTTTAATTTGTAGTTCCCATCGCTCAATTTGGGCTAAATTAGTATGAGCTAAACAGTTAGAGGTAACATTTCGAGTCTTGTCACTCACATTCCATATTTTAAACTAGGCCATGTACTAAATCCCCAGACTTAAAAATCACTACAATAGATATTATTATCAACATGTACTTTATGTTCTAGTTGAGGGTTATTCTAGAGGCCTTATGCTATTACTCCATCAATTTTGGTTTTATTATTCAACAAATGACAGAAAAGTACAGATAGCGTGATGGTGCAACATTTGCTAAATCACTGTGGCATTTGGTTGTGACCTTTGTTGACCTTCATAACTTAGAAATTGTAATAGTGTTTTTCCATATATATATTGAGCATTAAAAACATTACGTTTTGGTGCCATAATCTTTAATATTGATTAAGTATTGATAATGATATTGCCAATTATGTACACATACTTCATTTATTCTTGTGATACCATACAGTACACCCCCTACCCTAAAATGCCCCTAAAAAATAATTTATACCACAATTTGATTGTACACACTACCTGGGGTTGTTCTAGAAGGTTCATGCTACCATCCTATCAACTCAAACATTGGTTACTTTTGGTGTTGAGATAAATCCGTTTTAGGCGTGTTTCAGGATTCCGCTCCTGGACTAAAATGAAGTGCAATGAAATGAGGGCGGGGGCCCTAGGGTAGTGGTTAGCACCGCTGCCTTTCACGCCAGAGTTCGGGGTTCGGTTCCCGGTCTCGGCGGTTTGAAAGAAACAAAAATGTTTCTTCCCCATCCACGTGTGAAAGTCAGTATTGTGGGGAGCCTCCGTGACCGAGAGGTAGCGTGCTCGGCCTCAGACCGCCAGGGCTCGAATTTCGAATCCTGTGTCTGGAGGACAGTGTCATCTCAATCATCTCACCATCTTCAGGAGGTTCTCCTGGCCCAGTTTAGCCTATATGTGCACAAAGGTGGCCTGAAGCCCGATTCATTTCATTTTTTTGCAATGAAATGAAACGGGCTTTAGGCCACTTTTGTGCACATATAGGCTAAACTGGGCCAGGAGAACCTCCTGAGGATGGTGAGATGATTGGGATGACACTGTCCTCCAGACACAGGACTCGAAATTCGAGCCCTGGCGGTCTAAGGCCGAGCACGCTACCTCTCCGTCACGGAGGCTCCCCACAATACTGACTTTCACACATGGACTCCTGGACTAAGCCTATTGTTGTCATACATTGCGCACATCTGTCCGCTCCTATGTCTTCCACCGTTAAAATTGATCGCTAAGAACTGTTTCTGATTATTGGAAGCCTTGACCTCAATATAAATGATGACACAGTGGCCTTTTCTATTTATGACGATTGTCAAAATCTTTTTAAAGTCTTTTTTCCTAACATTCCGGAATTCAATTAGCAAAATTATGATTAGTGTGACCATAATGTGGAGAACGTTAAAATGTTGCAGCTCTCAGTCAAAATAGATGAATTAATTTTCTGGCCGACATTGCTGTAATTAAAAAAGATGGTAGTAGTTATAATGCTATGTTTTACTATTTTTTCCAAAATTATTAAATAATCCAAATTTCTTGGCCCAATTATTTTATAAATTTAATTGAATATTCATGGAACCGACTAGCACAGGCAGGCGGCCATCTTAGACGCCATCTTGAAAAAAATACTTTTTGCATGGTAAGATTCTGTTAAACTTTTGATATCTTGCCAAGCACACCTGATACTACAATACCCCCGCTGAGAAACTTTTTGTGTCAATTTTTTCAGGGTAAGGTTGTTTTTTTCATGTATGCAGCCGATTAATAGACAGGACGACAATGAACATCACTGGTCAGCGGGGCGAAATGTAATATTTCAAAATCTAAAATTCATTCTATACAGCATGGAGGTATTATAATATAATCAACAATACTTGCATTTTTACATGTTTTGTTGCCGACATTAAAATCTTTCCCAAATCTACCATTATAAGCATATCTAGGCTACGATATAAATCAAGCAGTCTTCTCCCTGTGTTACGATTATTTCATAATCAGGTATTGCTATATCATCCAGGCAGTTGAGTTTTGTTTCTGTTCAAATAAATAAATAAATAAATCAATAAATCAATAAATCAATAAATCAATAAATCAATCAATCAATCAATCAATCAATCAATCAATCAATCAATCAATCAATCAATCAATCAATCAATCAATCAATCAATCAATCAATCAATCAATCAATCAATCAATCAATCAATCAATCAATCAATCGATCGATCAATCAATCAATCAATCAATCAATCAATCAATCAATCAATCAAAATCAATCAATCAATCAATCAATCAATCAATCAATCAATCAATCAATCAATCAATCAATCAATCAATCAATCAATCAATCAATCAATCAATCAATCAATCAATCAATCAATCAATCAATCAATCAATCAATCAATCAATCAATCAGTCGGTCGGTCGGTCCGTCGGTTGGTTTGTCGGTTGGTCAGTCAGTTCCTGGGTCGGTGGGTCGATAGAGACTCTACTAAAACTATTTTCCGATATCACGATCGATTTCAAATGTTGGGTATCATTACTTATGTTTTTAGACACCAGGAATCAATTGAAGCTATCAGTTTGACTTTAAATACACATAATGATTGATTTAAAGTTGATTTAACATTTTTTTCAGAAAAGACTAATGTTACTTTAAGTGATTTCAATTTCACAAGTATATACTATTTTACTACTATTATTAGTACTAAAATTTATATTTCGCCTAAACTCCATTGATTTATAGGTTTTTGTTGAAAAATATTATTGAAGCTGTTTATATCCTTCTTTAAACAAGTTTCTTTTAAGATGTTTCTTGAATGACGAAATAGTGGTGATACATCTGATATCGACAGACAAACGGTTCCACAGCCTTGGTGCGGCAGTAACAAAGGCACGATCGCCCGCTGCCGTTCTGGAACATATGACTATATGTAAATTCTTGTATTAATAATATTATTCTTGTTTTTCCTAGGTGATAATATGCTCAGCATCTCGTATTCAATGGGTTAAAAAAAATTCTGTCAGATTTTACATCCAACGTTTGTTTAAGCCAAACTAATCGTGCTATTTCCAGTCAATTTGTTCTACTTGCGATATTGCCAAATTGAAAGCCACAGCGTATATTTTCCAGGCTCAGTACGGTTTTTCATTGGCAGTCCCCCTGCGACAACTTCGTAGATATCAGTACCCTCTGCACTACGAGCATCTTACTTTCGAATCCAGTAAATCTTGTTTGTTTCCATTGAAAAAATACAGCTCCACGCCCATTAGCTATAAATTGAAGATCACAATCGGTGGCAGATATCGTGTATATTAATCTGTTCAGTACGGCGACACTTTTTTGCGCATTCACACAACATATAATAGCATTCCACAACATAATTACTATTGAGGATACTGACAAGTTTTCTTTGTGCTACCAACAACGAACATTCTTCACAAAGAACAGATTTTTGAATAATTATTTTTGTTTTCGTGATCAACAACAAAAATTCTTTTCTTGAAAACGGATTTTTTTTCGTTTCTAAGAAAAGAAGAAGAAAAAAGAATTTCCTTTTTATTTCGAAAAAAAAAAAAATAATACATGTGTTTTCTAATTTTCTCAGGGGAAGATTATTATACTCTATACTGTGTTTTTGTAGCCTACCCGTCTATTTGTATATATTTGTATTATCATCATGAACATGTATTAACCCAATTAACAAATATTCATGGCATATCATCGATACTACTGCAACCTAATTCCTTTACTGCTGAGTTGGTGGGAGAAAGCTTTTCGCTATGCTTCCTAAGAATGACGGAGGCTTCTCGTGTGTCGATACTCAGGTGTTTGGCAGGCGAGAGCCACCAGTCCAACTCAGACTAGTATAGCAAGATGTTTTTTTTCGGCTGAGCGTCGGCTATGCGAGCTGACGTCAGCTGATGCAATTTAGACTAATCTAAAAAATTTTAGTCTAAAGGGACTAGTTATGTACGTGTCGAGGGCTCATTTTAATCCCACATAGTTGCATTATTGCTTTTATAATTACTATTAATAGTTCTGTTTTATTGTATTATTATGATATGTTATATGGTATTTGGCACCTATTATCAGTGGAGGGTATAATGAACTAAACTTGTGTGGTGCTCCGCAGTCAAGCAAATATCTACAGCATTGAAATTGTGAAGACTTAATAAAACTAAAAATTAATAATGATACTATTACAAAGTTGCATGCTTTAAAAATTGCTCTACTTGTAGTTGTTTTATAAGTTTGTACGCTTTCTCGAGGGTTTTTTTGCTACTTTTATACTAAATGTAGTTATTTTATTTCTGGTTTTAACGCGGGAAACAAAAATTATGTATGGTATATTTTTATTTAATTTTACTTTTAAGTATAATTACCATGTATAAAATTTTTATCCTGGATGTCGAGCTCAGTTAGGGTGCTGGTCACCTGTATTCGACATCCTGATGTACACAATTTCACTTACAATTGCATATTTGTACGAATATTGTTTATATTTGTGTATATAAAGCCTAATAAAAACCTGTATTCCCTGGTTTATTATTCTCCGGTAGGTTCACACAATATACCACTTTTATTATCTAGTTGGTCTACACGTGTACTCACTATTATTATCTAGTTGGTCTACACGTGTATTCACCTGTATTCTCTAGTTAGTTCACACTTACACCCTCGTGTATTCTATAGTTGGTCTACATTTGTACCCAAAGGTACATGTAGACCCGATTTACGGTTCGTCATCATTAATGTTCCCACCTGAATTCTCTAGTTGGTTTACCCTCGACTGTGTCTGATCGCGTGGGCCCACACTTGTTCCCACTTATGCTTAGGTCACAATTAGTTCGGGCCCCGTCCGATCTGAGAGCACGGCCGTGATCTAAGGCCCTGGCGGGCCCCGGGCACTGTGGTCATGATCAAATCGTGTTTTACAGATACCCTGCGGGAGTCCTGGCGGGTCCCGGCGAGTGCCCGGCCGGCTATCAGAGGAGACTAGTCCTCTTTATGTGAAAACGTTACAGGGGCACGGCCGGTGCCCGTAGGTATCCCTAGCGGGACCCCACCGGGGGCCGTAAAGTGTAAGGTATATCGGGCGGGCACCGCTAGGGCATCGGCAGGGTTCCTGCAGGGCCTCTCAGGACTAGGGTACATGTAGCCTATATATATGCCAGGATAGCTCATTGGTAGAGTGGTTGACTCAGAGCCCGAGGCTACCGAGTTCGAGTCCCTCTGCGGCCGACATATTTTCTTGGTGCACACATACATGTATGCCGTGACCCAAACTGTTCAAAATCGTGGGATAATAATGACTGCTACTGCTGCCGCCTATACTGCTGTTGTTGCGTATGACCGATTCGCGCCGCATGAAAAACGTGCAAAAAAATTAAGAAAAAAAAAATATGGCAAAGTTGTCAATATGTAAACGGTCAATAAAACATTTATAGGGGCATGTTCCTTTCAATTATTTTTTTTATCAAAACACGTTTTCCAGGAGATGCAAGTTGCTGGCAATATAACATTGGCCGGCCCCAATGGCTCATTCGGGCAAGTTGTGGCTCGAAACACAGAGGTACTGGTTTTAAATCCCGGCCGGGTCGGATGTGTGTCATCGAGGTTGTGCATATACAGTGCGTGGCCTCAAGTTTAGGCTTGCGGCATCCCGACACCGTTACAATGCTGGCCGTACAGCATTTCTCCAAGAGCAAGTAAATAATATAGAAAAATTAAATTCTGCAAGACGAATGTGGTCGATTCGACGCTGTACTGGCTCTAAGAGCCTGTTACGAACAATACGAGACCCTTTCAAATCTTTCATCGGGATGGATCCGTAGCTGTTCCACAAAATTTTGCAGCGTCTTGGCCTTCAATTGAAAAAAGTATTAGGCCCCTATGTGAAAGAATGTTTTAAATTATTAATAAAAAACGGTTCTATTATGTCTTCTTTTACTCGATTTATAAATATAGATAAACTAATGTATAATCGTTAGTAGGCCTATCCACAAAAGTAAGGGAAGTTTAAAGACTGGTTAACAATATGACTGTGATGCAAGTTGATTCAAGTGACAAACCCAGTTTGTAAAATGGAAAGTTACCTAATTTTTTTGATTGATTGGTTGATTTATTTATGGATTGATTTATAAAACATTGATCAATTCGTATCTCATTAAGTATGATCCCCCTGGAGATTATTCAAGGGTCCCGATCGGGACCCGTTCGGGCATCGTAAGGGCACCGGCAGGACTCCGCCCGGGTACCCTACAAGCCGTGTCAGGACACCACAAGCTCCCTCCCGGGTACCGTATAGGGGGTCCGGGCGGGTACCCTGTGTGCTTTCCTTCAAAATTTGTCCCCGTGTCCCTGGCGGATCCCGGCAGGGGCCCCGTCGAGTCCCTGCCGGGCAGCTTACAGGCTCGATCCGTGGTTTATTTATCGCCGGGGCCCGGGTTAAGTTAGAATTAAAAGTAACCCGGGACCCGCTCGGGGTCCCACCGGGTCCCGCGCGGGACGGCCATAAAAAAGACCAAAAACAGCCCGGGAACTGCCCGGGAAGGCCCCTTTTGCGAATTGTGACCAAGGCATTATATAAGCTTAATATCTGTTTGGCCTTCACTTATGCGGTATATCCACCCGAGACTGAGTTCTAATGTTCCGATGTGTCCATGTTCTCGGAACATCATGTTCCATAGTAGGCCTACCGAAGTTTCAAATTTGCGAAATTCTGATGTTCCTGGAACTTCAAGTTCCCAAGTTCCTGTAATTTGAAATACCAACGTTTCGACGTACTGTGTTGCGTTTTTCGCAGCGTATTTTTATTGTATTGACGGCTTCTTGCATTGCGTCGAGTCTTGCACCGTGTCTTGTGAGCTTCTTCGTAGGACATGTCTTGCGCCGCGTTTTGCATTCCGTATTGCGCCGCGTTCTGTGCGCGTCTTGCATTGCGTTTTGGTCCTCTTCTTGCGCCGCGCTTTGTGCATTGCATTGCATTGCACTGCGTCTTGCATTGATTCTTGCATGCTTCTTGACCTGTTCATACGCCACATCTTGCGCCTCCGATCCAGCAACTCGATACGTTAATCCAATGCTGGAACAATGCTGTTTCGGCGTCGTAGATGGTGGCCCAACATTGTACCAGCATCGGGTAAACGGCTCGTGTTTACCGGGTATATTGTGATGATTTTTGCGCTGTTTCCCGCACCGTGTTTTGCGCCGCATCTTGCATTGCTTCTTGTGCTGCTTCTTGTTCCGCGTCATGTGCTGCTTATTGTCCCTCGTCTTTTGCTCTTCCTTGTCCCCGCGCCTTGTGCTGCTTCTTGTCCCGCGTCTTGCGCTGCTTCTTGTCCCGCGTTGTTTGCTGCTGCTTGTCCAGCTTCTTAAGAATTGTGCTGCGTCCTGTCCGCGTCTTGTGCTGCTTCTTGTCCCGCGTCTTGTGCTGCTTCTTGTCCCGCTTTTTTGTGCTGCTTCTTGTCCCGCGTCTTGTGCTGCCACTTGTCCCGCTTTTTTGTGCTGCTTCTTGTCCCGCGTCTTGTGCTGCTTCTTGTACCGCGTCTTGTGCTGCTTCTTGTCCCGCTTTTTTGTGCTGCTTCTTGTCCCGCGTCTTGTGCTGCCACTTGTCCCGCTTTTTTGTGCTGCTTCTTGTCCCGCGTCTTGTGCTGCTTTTTGTCGAGCTTCTTGTGCTGCTTCTTATCCCGCGTCTTGTCTTGCTTCTTGTCACGCGTCTTGTGCTGCGTCTTCTTTCGCGTTTTGTGCTGCTTTTGTCCCGCGTTTTGTGCTGCTTTTTGTCCCGCGTCTTGTGCTACTTTTTGTCCCGTGTCTTGTGCTGCTTCTTGTCTCTCGTTTCTTGCTGCGTCTTGTCCTGCGTATTGTGCTGCTTATTGTGCTACGTTTTGTGCTGCTTCTTGGTCCGCGTCTTGTGTTTCTTCTTCCCCCGCGTTTTCTGCTGCTTCTTCTCCCGCGTCTTGTGTTGCTTCTTGTCCCGCGTCTTGCGCTGCTTCTTGTCCCGCGTTTTGTACTGCTTCTTGTCCCGCGTCTTGTGTTGCTTCTTGTCCCGCGTCTTGTGATGCTTCTTGTCCCGCGTCTTGTTCTGCTTCTTGTCCCTCCGCGTCTTGTGCTGCTTCTTGTCCCTCCGCGTCTTGTGCTGCTTCTTGTCCCCCCGCATCTTGTGCTGCTTCTTGTCCCTCCGCGTCTTGTGCTGTTTTTTGTCCCGCGTCTTGTGCTGCTCCTTCTCCCGCGTCTTGTGCTGCTTCTTGTCTCTCGTTTTGTGCTGCTTCATGTCCCGCGTCTTCTGCTGCTTCTAGTCCTGCGTTTTGTGCTGCTTCTTATCCCGCGTCTTGTGCTGCTTTTTGTCCCGCGTCTTGTGCTGCTTCTTGTCTCTCGTTTTGTGCTGCTTCATGTCCCGCGTCTTCTGCTGCTTCTAGTCCTGCGTTTTGTGCTGCTTCTTATCCCGCGTCTTGTGCTGCTTCTTCTCCCGCGTCTTGTGCTGCTTCTTGTCTCTCGTTTCATGCTGCTTCTTGTCCCGCGTCTTGCGCTGCTTTTTGTCCAGCGTCTTGTTCTGCTTCTTCTCCCGCGTTTTCTGCTGCTTTTTGTCCCGTGTCTTGTGCTGCTTCTTGTCCCGCGTCTTGTGCTGCTTCTCGTCCCGCGTATTGTGTTGCATCTTGCGCATCCACAGCTGCGTCCTACACTCTGAACAATATAGGTTCTTTAGAAGGAACCCTTTAGCACTATCACCATGGATGTATGGTAATAGTACTGAAAGTTTTTTTTTTAAGAACTTATATTGCTCAGAGTGTAGGTCTCCGTTTTTTTCACCACATTTTGCGTATTTCACTGTGATTCGCGCCTTGAGCGGTTTCTTGCAAGGCGTCTTGCGTCGCGGCTTAAACTACTAAGTTTTAATATTCGCCATTATAAAATCCTGATACTTTTATGTAAATATACTCATAAAATTGTTTTGAATAAAAAACTATAAAAAGACATTTTATTAAGTTGACATGTTGGAGTATATAAAACAGTATTAAGCATAATGGGACGATGTTTTTCGTTGCCTAGCAAGCATAGTATGATATCCCCTCCTTATACACCTTTCCGAATAGCAACACGCCACACACTACAGTGACTAAAAGCTGAACTATTTAGTTGGGAGTCCTGTCACACTTCTATTACAACACGCCATACAGTGATTGAAACTAAACTATTTAGTTGGGAGTCCTGCTTATGCGCAAAATCGTGCAAACAGTGTATTATAGTTAATTTTTAAATGAGATAACAATATATAATAAATATAGACAATATATATATATAGGCTACATATTTGGTAGCTCACGTAAAATTTAATATAGCTTTATATTGCCATTGACATGTTTACAAAACAGTCCTAATGTACCGGCGACATCAAATTCTTAGGGTACCTTATCAAATTATAATAAGTTAAGCAAACGACTTTCATTTGAGTGCGGCATGGAAAAATAGAGCACTCGTTCAAAGAATGATGTGTGCGGCAGCTTATTCTTTGTACAAGTGCAAGCTATTGGCAATACTTTTACGTGACTGGTCATCAGTTATCGATTATGGGGTAATAGTAACTGGTTAACACATTACTCTTATTGGCAAGATTCCAGGGGAAAGCTTGAAACTTGAATTTGCGATAACTTCGGAGCTTGAGAATACCGGAAAATTGGCAAACTGACTCTCAGTTATCCCTCTCCCAAGCATGTCTTAGTTTGTCCACAATACGCACCTGTATTCTTTGGCCAGAGCTTGATCATGTTGAGGGTCGGTGTCCAGTACATCTTTCATTTCCCGATACAGACCAACACGTGAGTCAGTCACTCTGTTCCATCGGCTCCAGTGATACTCAGCAGTGGGCAGTTTGGTTTTTCTGTTGTCATGACAACGACATGTATAAGATTGACGTCCATCTGGATCTATGCTCAGAATAATACACGTCTTATTGTAGGAACCATCCGCACATCGCTGTTTCTCAGATACACATTCATTTCCTATGGCTTTGTTGTCTTCCAGATCGTGGAGCTCACACGTCTCATAATATAATGGCTTTATTTCACTGCAGCGAGAGTAATTCAGATGCAGAATGTGTCCGGTGATCAGATGCATCCTCTCTCTCGCTAGCTCGGCTCTCGTGAAAACCACATGCATCAGAAGTATCAGACGAAGAAGCATCGATGCATGACACTTGAACATTTTCATCAACCACTTAATAAAAATAGTATAAAGAGTACAAAATTATGCTTCTGGTCAACAGTGAACTCCTGGTCAATAATAAGCTACACTGTTGTGTGGCGATGTCCGTGACGATGGCATAATGTATTCTGAAGCCTGTGAATGCATAATTAAAGTCACCTTATTAACCTGGCAAACAAACCAGTCCACCTAATGTTAGATTAATGTTGGTCCAGCGTCGTAGACATTCATCTTACATTGGTTCGATGACTCATATGAATAACAAATACGTTATGCCAACCCTCGCCATGTGACAGAAAAATAAAATGAATTGGGATATAGGCCACTTTTGTGCACATACAGGCTAAATTGGGCCAAGAGAACCTCCTGAGGATGGTGGGATGGCACTGCCCTCTAGACACAGGATTCGAAATTCAAACCCTGGAGGTCTGAGGCCGAGCACGCTACTTCTCTGTCACAGAGGCTCCCGCCAATACTGAGTTTCACGAGTTGATGAAAAAGAAATATTTTGGTTTCTCGCGTGTGACAGACAAATATACAAAAATCATTCATTTTCACAAACAAATACAAACACCTGCTCGGATTTGTTTAAAGTTGAAGAAATGATAGAATTGGCGTTACCAGCACTGGTCTCCTAAATGTCAGAAAGCTATGGCGCGTGGTGTTAAACCATAATTGTATCGTTACAGCCTTTTTATATGCGGTTTCAAGCTAAATATGAAATGCTTGTGATATATTCTAATTTGGTAAAAATAATTGAATTTAGGAGAATGGTGTCTATTTTCCAATTTGTTGGTTTTTTGAATCTGGAAATTGCGCTAGCATTTCCAGATTCAAATGAATGAAAAATCGTAACAATCAATTCAGCAGTGGACTACAAAGGGCTACTGAGGGTCGTTCTGTCGAGACCAGCTGACATTGATAATTCATTGCAAGTTGTCAGACGGTGACTCCTGGATATTTAAAAGCAGTTGCTATGCCTCAGACGTCGCTGTCATGTATACTACTCTGCGGCACAAAGGCAAACAGAACAGTAGCTGTTTACATGCAAAGTAAGCAGTTCCTGTTGTTTGACTTATGCAAGCATACCAAGTCATCACGATACACTGAGCAAACGCTGGTTCAATGCTGGACAATCTTTTGCGATTATGGCCCAACATTGGACCAACATTGGTTCAGTGTATCGTGTTTACTGGAAAGTATTATGTATATTGCATTTGTGAACAGTACACAGAGATAAGGGGCCCACCATTCTATCACCAGCGGATGGGGACGGAGGGCTGGAGTATTTTTAAAATAAATAATTTCGGGTGGACAATGGGTGAAATAAATGACTTACTTCAAGAACTGTTCCGTATAAACATGTCATAAAATTTAAAATCTTCAACTCGCCGCCGAGCCGGGTTGAAAAAAATAATTTGTCCGAAAAAAACTCCACCCTCCTGGAGATTGAATGGTGGTCCATAAACATTAAACATGTAGGCCTATACATGTACCAGGTTAGACCTTGACGTGGCCCACGAGACATCCCAGCGGCGGCTCCTGTGGGAGCTAGCTTCAGGTAGGTATCCATAGTTAGGCTGGCACTCACTGGTCCCCGTGGAAAAAAAACAAAGCTACAAATTACCGTCGGGCTCAGAACTACTATAGAACAAACATTTAGATTATTTATAAAGTTCAGAGCACTGAGTAGTCCGCCTATCAGGGTTAGTCAGGAAAATCTTGTGTAGTATAATCGCACCATCAGATCTACCTATATAGAGAGCACTGAGAAGGGGTGATTACAAAAACAATAATTTGACGTTTAAACACCAATATTTGCACAGATCAGGTCTCAAATTAAGCAAATACCCAGCTAACACGGGATGTTGAACCATTGCTGGTTTAATGATGGGCCAGCGTCGTAGACGGTTCAACCTATACATTCGCGTAAACATTTTGAATTTAATATTACACATGGATATATAATGTCATATTGTTGGGAGCAAGATAAAATACTTTTATCACCTCACCTGTAATGTATACAATACGATTAAAAAAGGTGTGTTAAACATCTGCTCATATTACAATGGGGGACGTCATTTTCATATGAGATATTTCTAGACTAATTTGATTGATGTTTTGAGTATTTTGTCAATATTCATCTATTATCATCCCCCATTTGGCCCAAGTGTAGTATGCGACACCCATACAACGAAAAGTGATCCTAAAGCTGGGGGTGGTTCTGTATCCATTATTATGTGTACAGCAGATATCTGTTTATTTCAATTACTACATCACACTGAAGGTAAACAATTACTAGGGTAGACATTCCCTACCCCGGCAATAAGGGAAAAATCCAAGATGGCCGCCAAGATGGCCGCGGCTATCAAAATAGTACTATCATACTGCAATTATATTGCACATAAAGTCGATCTTCATTTCAACACTTATCTGCGAGGTCAATAAAATCATCTGTAATTTTTCGTGAAAAAATATAGTCAGATAAATAATGTGGCAAAGCTTAATAAGAGATAAAGTCAAGATGGCCGCCAAAATCAATAATATGAAGATCGGCTGTATCATCAGTCATACTGCACAGGTTTGAAACTTAGAGCCAAGAAACTAATTTGTAATGTTTTAGTAGAAAATATAATCAGATAGTGATTTATCACAGGTAAATCCAAGATGGCCACCATGATGGTCACGCTTATCAAGATTTTGCTGTATCTTCAATTTCACTGCAGATAGAAAGTTGATTTAATTGTCAACATCTACGTTTTTAGGGCAAATAAACTCACCTGTAATGTTTGTATTCAAATATGGATTCAGATAACTACGTTGTTATAGCTTAATGAGTCATACATCCAATATGGTCGCCAAAATAACCGATACTATAAAGGTTTGGCTGTATCTTCAATCCTACTGTACATAAAGAGGTGATTTGGGTGTATAATCCTTAAGTTTAAACCCGAATCAAAATGGGCGATGTAATCAAGAATTGGCTACAGTCTGACTAGTACTGTGAGTAGACAACGATTTCCGTGTCAATTGATATACCTGGTTAACTTAAATTCTAAAAAAAACATCATTACTTCAAAGACTGGGCAATAGTAGACCTGATATCATAAAAATTGTGCACGAGTTCATATAAGCATGACCTTTTCTACACATCATCACCATGCCTTCAAGTCAGATGTGGAACCAAGGTCAGTTTGTCTTAGGATGACCTTGATAGGTTTTTTAAAGTTTAAATCGAGGTTTAAATCATTTTATTTTAAGCTCAAATATTATATGTCCACGTCTATAATTTCTTCCATTACATCTACATTATTTTGATTGTTCAGTGGGTACACGGCAGGGTTGCATGCTCAGTCCTTTTGTATTTGCTTTATACATCGGAGAGTTGGTTGATATGTTGAAAAACAGTTATGGTATATTTATTACTGAAGAATTATCACATTTGAATATATTGCTTTACGCTGATGACATAGCATTGTTTGCTGACAGCGTGAAAAGACTTCAGGAATTACTAAATACTTTATCTGAATTTTGTAAGAAATGGGGACTTGCTGTAAACATAAGCAAGACAAAAATTATAATATTTAGAAATGGTGGCATTGTAAAACATATTGAGAAATGGTATTTTCAAGGTAAAGAACTGATTAATGTAACATATTATATATATCTAGGAATTCTCTTTTCTTCTAGACTGACCTGGCATTCAGCCCAAAATACTTTGTGTCTCCAAGCCAACAAAGCACTTGTATTTATCTATAAATTAAGCCATGCATGAGGAGGAATTCCTATAAATATTGCATGTAAATTATTTGATTGTATGGTTTTACCAATTCTTTCCTATGGCAGTGAGATGTGGGGGTATGAACAAATAGCATCGATAGAAAGAGTTCATATTAAGTTTCTTAAAATAATTTTAAAAGTTTCAATCACAACATGTGATGAAGCTGTTTTAGGCGAAGTGGGGCGTTATCCACTCAGTGTGTATTGTTCAGTCAAATGTATGTCTTATTGGTTAAAAATTGTTAAGATGTCCGAGAACAGGATAGTAAAGCAAGTGTATATAATGCAAAATAAGGTTTTTATTAAAAGAACTTCGTTTTGAGTATGTGTGGTTACAACAAGGCGTAGAGAACAACCAATTATTTTTAGAAATATTTCAGTCAAGGGTAAAAGAATTGTATTATAATAAATGGAGGCATGGGGTTGAAAACTCGAGTAAACTGTCTATTTACTCAACATTTAAAAACTCATTGGAATGGGAAGTATATTTAAATACCGGTATTATTAAAATGAGTAAAGTTCGGGCAGCATTGACACGATTTCGCTGTTCAAGTCATGTTTTAAATATTGAAATGGGCAGGCGAAATGGTATCTTATTAGAAGACAGGTTATGTGCCTTTTGTGAAAATAATGGAATTGTAGTTATTGAGGACAAGTATCATTTTTTATTGCATTGTCCGCGTTATAATACTATTAGGGAAAAATATCTAAAAAAACATCTGGTGCTATATACTGCTATTAGCTACTCAAATTTTATAGAGATTATGACCGCTAAAAATGTTGACTTGATACAAGATCTCGCATATTATGTATATTATAGTTTCGAGCTCAAAAACACACCTGCTGTTGTATGAAATGTTCTTTTTAATGCCATTACCATCATATGAAATGTGCTATGTACAAACAAACATACTATGTTTTTGATAATATTTGCTGTGTATAATGGGCATCTAGGCCTTATATTACTAGAATAAAGATTACTTACTTACTTACTTACTTACTTACATTGTGCAGCTTTTATTGGCCAACTGTTAATAATAATATTTTCAGTACTATTTGTGTTTTTTAAATAATATTGACTTTGTCAAATATGAAATGTTATACGTAATTTTCGAATTTTTCACCGCCTAATGTCACTTGAATGAATGAATGAATGAATGAATGAATGAATGAAATCTTATATAGCGCATGTATCCAGCCGGAGGCTGTTCAGAGCGCTGAACATCGAGAGTAACAGCAAGGCCTGTTATCATTCAAATTCCAACTCAGTCTCCTGGGAGATATACAGCTGAGCTGCCAATGAGGCGCATCAAGCTATTTTTCGCCTTATATGCCAAGTACTCACACATTATGGATTTTCTGGGGTCTCGCTGGATGGAAACTGCGCCTACGTTCATTGTGGTTATTTTACGTCCAACTCTAGGTCAGTCAGACGAGCCATCTGATTTACGTGGTTCGCTGAGCCCCACGAGTGTATACAGCACCTGACAGTCACCAGGCGGTCACCCATGCAATTATGAACCGGGCGTGACGTTGCTTAACTTCAGTGATAGAGCCAATCACGATGAGCGAACGCCGTATTCCGTATATAAATATACTTGCACACAGTTAATATAACATGTAGGACTCTATGCATACAATTAGATGTATCAACTCAGACGATGTATCCCTACTATCCTGGTGTTGAGTTTCAATGACAAACTCATGGTTACGTCATTTTTATTTGTTGTTTTTCACACTGGCAATTGAGATTGAGTTTTCATGCCTGCTCTATGCTGATAGAAATTCCTTATTACATATTGGCCTATACATGCATAACTTCAAGACATTAGACAACCCTGTTAGACAACTCTACTGTTAGACCTAATCACCTGACTTGGGCATAGTAGTCGCCAAAGAAAAGCCCTAGTATAACATAATCCTGATGTGGTTGGGAAAATGTAAAAGTTGTGCTTATGTCAAAGTAGAGAGTAACTGGCTAATGACTGACAGAAGACTGGCTCAACAAAGGACAAATATGGTCAAAATATTATCAAGCATCACAATCATGACCTTGGAGGTTAAATTCAAATTCGTGTGGCTGTTGCATGAACATGACGTCCGCTGTATGTTGAACCAGCCAAATCGTGAAATTAGTGATTACCTATATTAATAAGATATATTTAGATGAGTTGTAATTGAACTTGAATGACATTGCACTGTTTGCACAGGATGGGGAGGATGGCCGGTTTGACAGGCTTCCAGAAGCCAGTCAGCATTTTCAGGGTATTAGACATACAAAACGGCAATATTGGAGTTTCATGCGTGGATACATAACTGGTAACACCTTCGTGTAAAAAACCAGCAGACACCAGAGGTCAACCCGATCAGGGGTGATAAATACAAAGGTAGTAAGTTCATGCAACATCCACACGAATTTGAATTTAGCCTCCAAGGTCATCCAATGTCATTCAAGTTCAACTACAACTCATCTAAATATATCTTATTAATATAAATGACGTCCGCTGTATGTTGAACCAGCCAAATCTTGAAATTAGTGATTACTTTGGTGGCCATCTTGGTTATATGTTTTAACAATCTCTCACTTCGTGAATGAGAACATTACAAATGACTTCATTGGTCGCAAAAACCTCTATCTAGATATCAAAATAAGTCTAATATGTAAAGCGGGATTGAAGAAAAAGCCAAATCTCTATAGCGATGGGGATTTTGGCGGCCATTTTGGATTTATCTCTTAGCATAAATTGTGATAAATTACTTATCTGAATATATCTAATTATATTTTTTAATAAAACATTACAAATGGCTCTTAAAACCTGTGCAGTAGGACAGACAATACAGCCAATCATGATATCATTGGTTTTTTTGCAGCCATCTTGGATTTATCTCTTGTTAAGCTATTCCACATTACTTCTTTGATTATTTTTTTTAAGAAACACATTACTCATCAGTTTATCGACCCAGCACGTATGTGTTGACAAAAAGATCGACTTTTATGGACAATATAATTGAAGATATATTACAATCTTGTTAGTTGCGACCATTTTGGCGGCCATCTTGGAATTCTCCCTTATTGCCTAGGTAGGGAATGTCTTCCCTCGTTATTTTTTACATTCAGTTGATGTAGTAATTGAAAAAAATAGAGTTCTGCTGTACACATAGAAATGCATACAGGACCCCCTCAGCTGATGGATCAAAGACGGTATTTCATGACACGTGGTGTTGAATTTTCAATCAGCACCCGTGATTCAGTTTTGGTGTCGATTACTACACCTAGGCCATCATTGAGGGATGTTCGTTATGAATTTCCAGACCTATGCACATGACAGATTCAGTTATTGTAAGTGGTGCTGATCTAGAATAAAACAGAAACAATACTTTTAAAATGTCACTGGTGAATAATTCTGTATAGGAGTACATATGTCAAAAAGAATAGAAATTAAGACAGAATATAAAATAAATAAATAAAATTGAACCAGCTATACTATAAGATAAAATTAATCCTGAATGGAATGTATTCAAATTAACGTTGCTGTTCATCTATTTTTAGGTGTAAAACGTTGTGAATTTAATGCTCTTCACAACACAAGTAGCTTCCAACATTACGATACACTAAAGCTTCAGGTGTGATATTGAATGCAAACATTTTACGAGAGACTATATATTTTAATCAACGACGTCTCTGATTTACGTCCGACGTTCTTCCAGCGCTAGATTTAAAGTATCTAAATTCAACTTGAAAGCCACCTTGAAGCACAATTGGTTTAATGGTGTGCCATCGACTCTGACGCTAGCTCAGCATTAGGCCAGCATTGGTTCAGCGTCTCGTGTTTATTGTTACCGCTGGTTGTCGTCATGGCGGGGGCCCTAGGGTAGTGGTTAGCACCGATGCCTTTCACGCTAGAGTTCCGGGTTCGTTTCCCGGTCTCGGCGGTTTGAAAGAAACACAAATGTTTCTTCCCCATCCACTAGTAAAACTCAGTATTATGGGGAGCCTCTGTGACCGAGAGGTAGCGTGCTCGGCCTCAGACCGCCAGGGCTCGAATTTCGAATCCTGTGTCTTGAGGGCAGTGTCATCACATTCATCTCACCATCCTATGGAGGTTCTCCTGGCCCAATTTAGCCTATATGTGCACAAAAGTGGCCTAAAGCCCGATTCATTTCATTTCATTTCATTTTGGTTGTCGTCAACACACAAAATATGGACTAAGTTTAGACACAGCAACGTCATTGATAACAGCTGTGCCAACGTCAGATGTAACATAGAAACAATGTCAGTCTAACATTGGAGCAACGTCATTGATAAGAGCTGTACCAACGTCAGACGTAACATGGAAACAACGTCAGCCTAACTTTGGACCAACGTCATTGATAAGAGCTGTGCCATCGTCAGACGTAACATGGACACAACGTAAGCCTAACATCGGACCAACGTCATGAATAAGAGCTGTGTCAACGTCAGACTTAACATGTGAGCAACGTCAGTCTAACATTGGCACAACGTCATGGATAAGAACTGTGCCAACGTCAGACGTAACATATGAGCAACGTCAGTCTAGCATTGGACCAGCGTCATGGATAAGAACTGTGCCAACGTTAGACGTAACATAGAAGCAACGTCAACCTAACATTGGACCAACGTCATGGATAAGAGCTGTGCCAGCGTCAGACGTAACATGTGAGCAACGTCAGTCTAGCATTGGACCAGCGTCATGGATAAGAACTGTGCCAACGTTAGACGTAACATGGAAACAACGTCAACCTAACATTGGACCAACGTCATGGATAAGAGCTGTGCCAGCGTCATACGTAACATGTGAGCAACGTCAGCCTGACATTGGACCAACGTCATGGATGGGAGTCGTGCCAACGTCAGACGTAGCATGTAAGCAACGTCAGCCCAACATTGGACCAACGTCACATATAAGAGCTGTGTGAAAGTCAGACGTAACATGGGAACAACGTCAGCCCATCATTGGACCAACGTCGCATAAAAGAGCTGTGTCAACGTCAGACATAACATGGGAACAACGTCAGCCCAACATTGGACCAGCGTCGCATATAAGAGCTGTGTCAACGTCAGACGTAACATGGAAACAACGTCAGCCTTACATTGGACCAACGTTGGTCGTACGTCGTGAAAATTGCTTTGACGTTTACTTTATGTCACCCTTTTACGTCTTTAACCAACTTTAACAAAACGCTGAAACAACGTCGTGTGTCCGCCAAAGAAACTGGACCAACGTCGGTCGTTGAGGTCTTTGACCCATTTGGTCGGTCCCTAGTATATTCTTTTTTTTTCATTTTTATTTTTTTATTTTTCATTAAATACCAGCTTTTAGTATAAACATATTTATTTTGAAAGGATTATATAATAGCTACAAAAAGCTAAGTGAGTGGTTTCCTCGAATATAATAGAATAGAATACAATAGAAAGATAACAAACAATGAATAATCAAAAAACACATTGTAATACATTATGATTATATGACAATTATGTTGCCTTTGTTCACCAGTGGAGCGAGACAGAGTAGCAATAAGTTGTTACATACATCTAGATGAGTTATGAATGAATGTTAAAACTTCAGTGGTGAGAAAATTGTTAATGAAACTAAATAATTCTTAGCATTGATCTTGATAGTTTAAGCAGTCAAAGACGTAGTGTTGTGGTGCTGCAGGAACAGCACTGCCTAATTTGACATAGATTGATTTGGTCTGTTCTGTCGCCAATGTCCGAATAACTTTCACTCACTTGAAGTTGTGATCGCATTAATTATTAACACTTGACAGGACGCTACTAGTGGAATATTGCTGTTTATGCGGGCATAATATTTGACTATTGGCCCTACCAGCAGGGCCGCCAAACTATCTGTGTATACACTCTGTTGCCTGTCTGGGGGCTGCTAGTCATCTGTAGGAGAGATGCTATGGATCACACAGCAGACACAAGACGTTGAATCAATGTTGGATAAACGTTGGGCTAGCGTAGGCGGTGGACCAAGGTTTACCCAACATTGATTCAACGACTTGTGTCTGCTGGTGAAGTACAGGTGATGTACGACTGTTCTATATGCTGGTAGCAGTAGACCTTACGGGGGAGGGTGGGCGGTCGCAGGCTCACTGGGCTTTTATGTGGGTTGACACCGGAGGTGGTCATCTGTGATATTTAGCAAAGTGGTTTCTGCGTCGACATGTCGGCATATGCCCTAAAGGTAGAACAATTAATAAATATTTTTTTCACGATTTTATGGATAAGTTGTAATAATAGTAATAACATGATTTTTCAGGGCGATAGACATTGTTATTGTCCCTCCGCAGATGCGTCCCTCGACTGCGTCTCGGGCCGCTGGCATTTGTGTCTATCGCCCGGAAAAATCATGTTATTGTTATATTAGCGACACACAACTTCAGTTGGGTAAAGATGTCAAATTAATAATTTGGCGGTTGAAGTGTTATATCAGAGTGATTGTGATATTATCACAGTAACTTACACTGTGTGTTGTAGATTCATACGGATAGGTACATTGTTCTTTGAAACTATCACTCAAGAAATGTTCTTCGTTGGCTGCCATAGCAATAAATGGGTTACATAGAAGAAAACGTAGATAACAACAATCCACAATGTCAAGTAATCCCCTGTAATGATAATACGCAGTAAAATAAAGCTTATTAGGGGGAGTTTGCAACTAGAGGGGTTGGCTCGAAACAAGTTTCAAGTTTTTGTCAGGAGTAATTTGAACAGGGGTGATAATGAAACTACATCGGCACGTGCGAATAACAAGAACAAGAATATTATTCCTGTTGTTCCTTTTATTCACCCAATTATTGTATCAAATATTAAATCATAACAATTGATACAGTAATCGCGTGATTCCAGCAAAAAGAGAACTATTGTGATATATTTTTCTCCTTGAAAAAAATAATTAGATGTGTTAAAGTTATTTTATTAAACACATGCGCAGGAACACAACATATACAATAATGGTTTGCCATACTAATTACACATTTTGGTGGAAGAATGGTAAACTTCGAAAACAAATCTGTCAGAAAAATTACTAATAAAATGTCCACTAAGTTACGGACAACTGCAACTACCTAATGATTTACTGCATCGTGAATAGACTGTGAAGGTAATTATTGCATTGCTGCAAAACATAGCCAAAGTGTCCCCCGCATGCAAAACTATCGTATCATGGTCACATAGTAGATTCACAACACTACCAGATAAATTGAATCCGCAACGAGGATAGGCCTATATATGCTATCAAAGATACTACAAAACAAAAGTGACAAAACTATATTTTGCTATAGATTTGGGCAGATATAATAAAAATTTCGTCCACTACGTTAACTGAAGTTACTTAGCTAAAGCAACTTAGCAGACAGCAACTTAGTAGACATTCTTTGAATAAAATGTGCTGTGGATCTAAAAAATCCGCGCTATTGCTGTCCACTTGTTTGCATTAACTTGTGATACAATTGCAGTTCAGAATGACGTGATAGATAAAAATATCCACAAGTGCAATGGGAAATTATTTGCAGACAGGAAATAAATATACCATTGGCTTATCTTTTAAAAATCTTCAGCAAATCCCGTTTTTGTCTGATAATTTAGAAATCTTCATATTGCTTTGGCGAAAATACATGCAGTGACACCTAGTGAACATTTAGTAATGATTGTAATCTATTCACAAGGTGTCATTCATAGACGAAATAATAGGGCAAGATATTGCATATGGCCCAGCAAACACCACAGGTTGTCCCAATGTCTGTGAGACTGCTGCTGATCCAGTATTGGGAACCCAGGAAACACCACAGGTTGTCTCAATGTCTGTGAGACTGCTGCTGATCCAGTATTGGGAACCCAGCAAACATCACAGGTTGTCCCAATGTCTGTGAGACTGCTGCTGATCCAGTATTGGGAACCCAGCAAACACCACAGGTTGTCTCAATGTCTGTGAGACTGCTGCTGATCCAGTATTGGAAACCCAGCAAACACCGCAGGTTGTCCCAATGTCTGTGTGACTGCTGCTGATCCAGTATTGGGAACACAACAAACACCACAGTTAGTCCCAATGTCTGTGAGACTGCTGCTGATCCAGTATTGGGAACACAACAAACACCACAGGTCTTCTCAACGTCTACGACGCTGACCCAACATCAATACAACATTGGTACAATGTTTGGTGATTGCTGGGAAGTCATCTAGGTAGGTGTTAACCTTTCCAGCGCGGGGATTGCCGTTATACATCAACATCTGACGTCCATAGACGTTAGATTCTGACGTTCATAGACGTCAGACTCTGACGTCTAGCATCGGTCCCGCTCTAAAAAAATTAAAAATTTTATAACGGCCGTAATCCCATAACATAGGTATTCAAATGAAACAGAAACAGCTAACTAAGACATTTATGCTCATTTCAAATTGAAGAAAACCCTTTGGTAGCCATAGTTTGTACCTATTTCAGCGTTGTAAGTGTTAAAGCTGTTCACTTACACTGTGAAGTGTGCACCACGACCACCTGCCTATCACACACACCGCTTACATTTAGTGTGGGTTAAAGCTGCTCACATACACTGTGAAGTGTGCATCACGATCACCTGCCTATCACACATACCGCTTACATTTAGTGTAAGTGTTAAAGCTGCTCACATACACTGTGAAGTGTGCACCACGACCACCTGCCTATCACACACACCGCTTACATTTAGTGTAAGTGTTAAAGCTGCTCACATACACTGTGAAGTGTGCATCACGACCACCTGCCTATCACACATACCGCTTACATTTAGTGTAAGTGTTAAAGCTGCTCACATACACTGTGAAGTGTGCACCACGATCACCTGCCTATCACACATACCGCTTACATTTAGTGTAAGTGTTAAAGCTGCTCACATACACTGTGAAGTGTGCATCACGACCACCTGCCTATCACACATACCGCTTACATTTAGTGTAAGTGTTAATCACACATACCGCTTACATTTAGTGTAAGTGTTAAAGCTGTTCACTTACACTGTGAAGTGTGCACCACGACCAACTGCCTATCACACACACCGCTTACATTTAGTGTAAGTGTTAAAGCTGCTCACATACACTGTGAAGTGTGCATCATGATCACCTGCCTATCACACATACCGCTTACATTTAGTGTAAGTGTTAAAGCTGCTCACATACACCGTGAAGTGTGCATCACGACCACCTGCCTATCACACATACCGCTTACATTTAGTGTTCGAACCCGCGATCTCCGACTTTCCAAGCAGGCAGCCTTAACCACAGCACGAAGGCGCCCGCCCATAATGCTCAATATACAGCATTAAATCTCAAGCATTGCTCCCTTATATTAAAATAAAAATAAATAGACTAGCATTTAAAGTGTTTTTATATATATTACTGTTGTTCTCCATCATGTCCATAAAGAATTATACATCAATATGTGACTAACATAAAATATGTATACTAATCATAATAATAGCCACATTATTTATAGTATTTAACAAACAAAAAATCTGCCCTAGCATTCAAACTGTATAAAACAATTAAATTCTACCTTGTTCTTCTAGTCAGTTATTAAATGTAATATAAATATCCTGTGCTTATTGTTATAATCTTTATGGATATCTGGATAACGCCACGTTGGTCAACATACAAGTCTAAGCATTGTGCTTTATTGTATATTATTTTAGATTTATTTTAAAAAACTCAGCCTTGGCATTCAAAGCGTCATTTTACTTATTGTTTGGTTTTCCATTAACCATTTAAACAAATACATCAATATGAGATTAATATTAAATGTTTATATTATATACATTATTAAATATCCACAGTATATATACACTGTAAGCAAAAAATTGGTCTTAGCATTCAAAGTGTCATTTTATATATTCTTTCTTCATAAATATGTAAACATATAAAATTGTCATAATAAATATAATGATAAATATTCACAGCATGAGTTAACTTTATTATTATAGCCTATTGGACGCAGAGATATCTGAATTTTACCGCAAATTAGAGTTAGCGATAATGACGCGCGTATTCTAAATATGTAGTTATAAAAAAAATTGGCCCTAGTTTTTTTTAACTTTTTAACTTGCAGTCCCCTAGGGAAATAATGGGGACACTTCTTGCGAATTATATTGCTTATAAGTACCACTCAACAAAATTGACAGATTGCCAAACTTGACACATATTTTATAATGTTTGTATTTTTTAGGCGCCCGTATTGATAAAAGGGTTGAAAAAAATATTCAAAATGAAATATGGGCACAAATATTTTTCATTGACCTACGTGTGTATATGGCAGAGGGCTATGAAAAAAGCAATAGTGAAAATAAGTAAAACTACTACTATTTTGAACAATTTTCGAATTGCTGTCAATTGTATTTTGGTGTCCTTGAAAAAATGGTAAAATAGGCCATAGGACTTGAAGCGTCCTGTTTGGCAAAAGAGAACCAAAACTCGCTATGTCCCAATGGTCAAGCTAAATAAAAATCGCAGTGAAAAGTTATTAGCTTTTGTGAGTACGAGGGCTAGATCTGGCTCCCAGCCTATAAGTCTATGCAGACTTATACGCATTAAAAGAGCATATGTACATGACTTTATACAAAAGGCTTAGTTCGGTAAAATATGCATGCTAAGTTAACTTAAACATGTTAAAATCAAACGACATTATATACTGAAACAAGCACAGGTTAAATAAAATATGCATCAGAACTATTTAAAATAACGTACAGTTAAACAGCATTGTCATGATATTTTTAAGTTTCCCGCACCAAAACCAGAGATACAATAGCTACTGCATATAGCAAAAAACCCTCTGGAAAGCGTAGAAACCGAGTAATTACATAATGAGTGAGAGTATGTAAAAATAATTACATAATAAGTGAGAGTATGTATAAAGAAGAGAAGAACAATATTAGTTACATTTAACATGTTTTAAATACAACCTAAAAATGCATTGACTGACGTCAGCTCGAAACACCGAGAACACGTACCGGTACGCTAGATTAAATGTGCAATAATCACTGATGATAGAACCAGTTATAGCAAAAAACTGAACCTGAGTTACTGTCGCAGCCTTCCCGATA
>OZ024913.1:21021859-21154359 GCA_964017125.1 Flabesymbios commensalis | reverse complement strand
TGCTTATTGTCCCGCTTTTTGTGCTTCTTGTTCCCCGCGTGTTCTGCTGCTTCTTGTACCGCGTCTTTCACTGCTTCTTGTCCCGCTTATTGTGCTCCCCCTCGCGTCTTGCGCTGCCTTTTGTCCCCCGCGTCTTGTGATGCTTTTTGTCTCTCGTCTTGTGCTTATCCTCCGCGTCTTGTGTTGTTTCGTGTCCGAAGTCGTGTGCTGCTTCTTGTCCTGCGTCTTATGCTGCATCTTGTCCCCCGCGTCTTGTGCTACTTCCTGATCCGTGTAATGTGTTGCTTCTTGTCCTGCGTCTTCTGCTGCTCGTTTACCCTGCGTCTTGTGCTGCTTCTTGTACCGCGCGTCTTGTTATGCTTCTTATTCCCCGCGTCTTGTGCTGCTCTGTATCCCCTGCGACTTGTGCTGCGTTTTGTCAAGTGTCTTGTGCTGCTTTTCGCCCCGAGTCTTGTGCTGCTCAATATGCTGGGTCTTGTGCTGCTTCTTCTCTCATGTGCTGCTTTTTGTTACACGTCTTGTCCCGCGTCTTGTTATGTTTCTTGTTCCGCGTCTTGTTCTGTTTCTCGTTCCGCGTCTTGTGTTTCTTGTCGTCCCCCGCGTCTTGTGCTGCTCCTTGTCCCGCATCTTGAGATACTTCTCGTCCCCCGAGTCTTGTGCTTCTTCTATCGCGTCCTGTGTTGCTTTTTGTCCCATGTCTTGTGCAGCGTCTTGTCACGAGTCTAAGTCATGCACCGGATCTTGCATGTGCTGCTTTTTGTCCTGCGTCTTGTGCTGCTTCTTGTCCTGCGTCTTGTGCTGTTTCTTGGGCCGCGTCTTGTGCTGCTTATTGTCCAGCGTATTGTGCTGTTTCCTGGGCCGCGTCTTGTGCTGCTTCTTGTCCCGCGTCTTGTGCTGCTTCTTGTCCCGCGTCTTGTGCTGCTTCTTCTCTCGCGTCTTGTGCTGCTTTTTGTTCCACACCTTGCGCAGCGTCTTGTCCCGAATCTAAGTCATGCACCGAATCTTGCATGTGTTGCTTCTTGTCCTGTGTCTTGTGCTGCTTCTTGGGCCGCGCCTTGTGCTGCTTCTTGTCTCGCGTCCTATGCTGTTTTTTGTAACACACCTTGCGCAGCGTCTTGTCTCTAGTCTAAGCCTTGTCGCCGAATATTGCATGTGCTGCTTCTTGTCCCGCGTCTTGTGCCGCTTCTTGTCCCGCGTCTTGTGCTGCTTCTTGTCCCGCGTCTTGTGCTGCTTCTTGTCCCGCGTCTTGTGCTGCTTCTTGTCCCGCGTCTTGTGCTGCTTCTTGTCCCGCGTCTTGTGCTGCTTCTTGTCCCGCGTCTTGAGCTGCTTCTTCTCCCGCGTCTTGTGCTGCTTCTTGTCCCGCGTCTTGTGTTGCTTCTTGTCCCGCGTCTTGTGCGGCTTCTTGTCCCGCGTCTTGTGCTGCTTCTTGTCCCGCGTCTTGTGCTGCTTCTTCTCTCGCGTCTTGTGCTGCTTTTTGTTCCACACCTTGCGCAGCATCTTGTCCCAAATCTAAGTCATGCACCGAATCTTGCATGTGTTGCTTCTTGTCCCGCGTCTTGTGCTGCTTCTTGTCCTGCGTCTTGTGCTGCTTCTTGGGCCGCGTCTTGTGCTGCTTGTTGTCCAGCGTCTTGTGCTGCTTCTTGTCCCGCGTCTTGTGCTGCTTCTTGTCCCGCGTCTTGTGCTGCTTCTTGTCCTGCGTTTTGTTCTGCTTCTTGTCCTGCATCTTGTGCTGATTCTTGCGCCGCTTCCTGTTCTGCAATTTTTGCTGCTTCTTTCGCTCCGTAATATTAGTCCAGGAGCATTATCCTGAAAACAGCTGAAACCCGAACAAAATTCATAAGAAGCATATTTTTTCAGTAAACTTGCCCAGAGGTATCTAGATTTACATATTAAAAGTCCCTGAAAATCTAGCTGGAGCGTTTCGAAAACATCATCTTGGATTAAAAAAGCGCTAAATAATATTTAATATTTTCTGGAAATTGACTACTTTACACAATTTCCTCGATATCACAATATGGCGGCGGTCACCTTGGACGCCATCTGAAAAGCTCCAGGTGGGTTTTCGGGGACTTTTAATATGTTAACATGGGACAGGTACCCGTGGGGACATAATTATTCGGAAAAAATCAGTTTTTTATCAATTTTATCCGGGTATAAGTCAAATGCTCCTGGACTTTAATGACCGTTTTGCGCCGCGGTTTGCGCCCTTCATGCACCTTTTTTGTGTCGCATCTTGTGTATTACCTTGTGATTCGCGGCTCGTATGACGCAATTTCTTGAATTTCGTCTTGCGCCTACTCTTGTCCCGCGTCTTGTGCTGAATCTTGCGAAACTTCCTTCGCTGTATCCTAAGGCGCCTCTTGCATTGCATACTGCGCCGCATTTTACTCCCTTCTTGTGCCATTTTTTCGCCGCATTTTGCGTATTTCGCTGTGATTCACGTCTTGCGCGGCTTCTTGCATGGCGTCTTGCGTCTCGTCTTAAGAGGGGCGACTTAATCTATTAAGTAGACTTCTAAGTAATAATATGTGCCGGTATGAAATTCCAATACTTTTATGTGAGAATCTACTCATGAAATATGTTTTAAATGAAAACCTGTACAAAGACAATTTATTAAGTTGACATATTGACATGAAAAACTGACTCTCGGGTATCCCCCAGCATGTCTTAATGTGTCCACAAAACACACCTGTATTCTTTGGCTAAAGCTTGATCATGTTGAGGGTCGGTGTCCTTTACATCTTCCATCACCTGATACAGACCAACACGTGAGTCAGTCAGTCCATACCATCGGCTCCAGTGGGCAGTTCGCGTTTTCTGTTGTCATGACAATGACATGTATAAGATTGCCCTCCGCCTGGATCATAAGCAGAAAACTACATGTCTTTTTGTAGGAGCCATCTGAGAACCTCTGGTTCTCAGATAGCCCTACACATTCATTTCCTATGGCTTTGTTGTCTTCCAGATCGTGGAGCTCACACGTCTCATAAAATGGAGGCTTTATCATCTCACTGCAGCGAGAGTGATTCAGATGCAGAATGTGCCCGGTCATCAGATGCATCCTCTCTCTGGCTAGTTCTGCGCTCGTAAAAACCACATGTACCAAAAGTATCAGATAAAGAAGCATCGAGACGTGAAACTTGAACATTTTTTATCAACCATTAAATAGAACAAAGTATAGAAAGTACGATTACGCTTCTGGTGAGAAATGAAGACCCAGTCAATAAAAACTGTCACACTGAATCTAGGCCACCATCACAGACCGCGGGCAAACATTACCCAGTTTTGGTTCTAAGCATGTGCTGGTATAGTCTATGCTACACAAGCCCATCATTAACCTGGCAGTATGTCCAGCACCGGCGACGCTGGCCCAACATTTAACAGACATTGGAACGGTGTCAGCTTGTACTCTGTGGACACACCACTGCCAACAGAAAGCACTGTCCAGTGTTGAGTGGTTGATGACCAGAGCCGGCGACGAGAGACCAGCGTTAAACCGGCATTGGGTAGACGTGTCTTGTTTGCTGGGCATTGTGTTGTAAACCAGCTGGCTGCTGATATGGGACCACTTACCTATCCAGCAATCACGGGGTATTCGCACAATGCTGTTTTAATGTTGGCCCACCGTTTTTGACGCTGGCCCAACATTGAAACCGCATTGGGTGAATGACCCATGTTTGCTGGGATATTAGCTATCAACCTTTTAGTTGCAGAAGGGGAGACATCTCCAGGTTTTGGTTACAAAAACGGTGAATCTTCTATTTTTTTTTTATATTATAATACAAAATATTTGAGCGTAATATATGTGGAGATACAAGCTTATTCTACTGCAATGTGTGATATACCGTTAGAACGGGAATTTAATTATCTTTTATATGGTATATCTCAAGTGCACTTTGGTTAAACAAACTATCAACAACAGACATTTGCGAAACCCCACCCCCTGATGTGAGACAGGTTTGGGGGTACCCCCATATAATATAAAATATAAAGTTTGTCCCTATTTTGGTCCTGTTACCATCTAATTTCATGTTTTGGACATATCACACGGTTGAAAAAAATTGGTGTGGGTGAGTTGTGTGTGTTTGTTGGGGGGGGGGGGGGGTGCACGTAGGGTGGTTGTAGCTCATGGCCAATGCCAGACGTTCCCATAGTCCTTATAACCTTTAATTCCAGACAGGTTTGGGGGTACTTCATAAAAACGGTCAAAATAAAATAATTTACTGGTACCACAATTTCATTGTACATGCTATTCCACAATTCTGTCGAGCCAGATCTTAGATATGGTTCCTGGACTACAAGTTGGCCGCCTGGGTATTGTTTTTATTTGTAAATATGTGTATTATCAACACTTCGATGATGTTTTTAATTGAATACATGTATCGTGTATTATTTCCCTATTAGTTATTCTATGTTTAGGTTTACTAAATCTATTTATTATACCTATATTAAGCATACACAAACATATTTCAGGCAGGGGGTGTGGAAGCCGAATAATGAATTCGTTTGGTTTCGAAACCCAGAATGATTACGTAATCACGTACAGTTACAATGTGCTACTGTTAATTGATCCGGCGTGGACCACTATAATTATTATCAAGAATGAAACGTTAGGCCAGATAATGTGTTTGGTCAGTTAATTTGACAACTTGCATCACAATCTAAAACACAGTTCACATTTTCAATCAATATTAATATTTTAAAGTGTAAAATATTTGAATATATCATAGTGTACTCGAAATATAATCGGTTTACACATCATTTTAAAAGAGGTGAATACCCAATCAAAGTTGTCTGCAGCACTGAGTCCATCTAGGCAATGAATTGTCAGAATCTTCTTTTCGCAAAAATATTCGCCTCTGAGACTTGCATTGTCAGAATCCTTGACCATGGAAACATACTATTAAACATATAGTCTATACGATACGACCATTTCTAAGAAAAACACATGTTTTCAAATAATGGCGGTATTTTTGTACGTCAGAAAAAGGCGTCATAATGTGACGCTGCTAGTTAACGTTATTAATTATAGCGTTGCAAAGTTGTCGATATTATGCATATTATGATAATTTATGCATTTCCAGTGTGTTTGGTATAAAAAAAGACTTAACAAAAGTTGTGTTCTTATAATTTAAAATATATAAGTGAAATACATACCACCTATACACTTGTATAGGTCATTATAACGTGTTTACTGGTGTTTATTTGTAGCTCTATGGTGATCTGTATTTTGTGTTTGTGAACAGTAGGCCTATACGCAATTAAACATTAAACATGTACCAGCTTAGCTTAGCTTAGCTTAGATCCAGGAAGGTATCCATTATTCAACTGCACTCACTCGCCCACGTGGAAAAACACTAAACCAGAAATTAAAGCACTGAGTAATCCGTTTATTAGAGTTTGTCAAACAAATCTTGTGAAGTATAATCTCCACCTATAAAGACAGTACTGAGAAGGGGTGGTTACAAAAATGATCATTTGACGCCTAAACACCAAGATTTGCGTAAGATGTAACATGGAAACGTCAGCCTTACATTGGACCAACGTCATGGATACGAGCTGTGTCAACGTCAGACGTAACATGGAAACAACGGCAGCCTAATATTGGATCAACGTCATGGATAAGAGCTGTGCCAACGTCAGCCTAACATTGGACCAACGTCATGGATAAGAGCTGTGCCCCCGTTGATTGATTGATTCAACGTCGCAACAATGTCGTGTGCCTAGTGTGATAGCTAATGTTGCTCTCATCGTATATTTACTAAAAATACACGTTCAAAAATGGCGTCAAAATGCATTTGTTAATCAGACGTTAATATGGTCCACTAATCATATCATGCTAATATGACAGTAAAATTGGAAAACTACCCAGTCCAAACTGCATGCTATCATGCAGAAATGACATTTCAAGAGGTATATACATCTCAAACAAATATATTCAGAATTTGTCCAAATTGGGAGGGTCCCTCTCGTACAGTTACGGTGACAGATATGTTGACAGTTTAACTTTAAATTAGCTCCGGGTGACGCACACAATCCAAGCAAAAAATCAACCTAACGAGTTTTCATCTTTCATAAAATCTACAAAGTTGTATTGACGCACATTCACACAATATCTCATAATATTTTTGTTTTATATACAACAAATCTAAACGTGTAATGCTATCCTAGCCCATTTTGATCAGAATGAACTCATAAATGATCATAAATGTATTTTGTTGTTGTCCTTCACAGCAAAAAAAAATAACTGGAGCTATTTTTATGGCGTAGAACGTAGATTAGAATATTTTGATGCTTAAACGAAGCATATTTCAAAACATATTTAGGTAATATTCAGTTATATATATTACTAATAAATAATCCGCATTTTACAAATAAAAACGTCACTAAAGTTCTTTTTCATTTATTTATGGGTAATTGTTCCCACTTTTATGCCATTATTTCACATTGCGGCTTGTAGCCTACATAAAACATGTCCCACCAGGCATAAGTTTGCATAGCAATAAAATTGCTTTAACAAATACTTGGGGATGACCTTAGGTGACCTCGTGCGCGGTCAAGAAAATTTATCAACAACAGACACGATATGCAGAGGTCGTTCGTCGACATACATGTTGATTTTAATCCGCAAACAATTTTACAAGGCCATCCAACAGAAAATGAGAATATCGTTAAAATTGTTCATACTTGCCTGACCCGTAGGAAACGTTTTTCTATTATCCGAAAGTAAACTTCTACGTCTAAGTATTAGTTATGTCCTGCGCTCGATTCATATGCAGCTCGAAATAGAGCCTATCAGTGTGAAAGTTATACTGATGATAAAAAATAGAGAAAAGGGAATATAACGGTGACCGGCAGTTAATAATATGTAGCAGTATTCGCTGGTTAACCATGTGCTGCTGAATTGTGTGTTGCGATTTTTCATTCAATTTCCAGCTTCAAATAACGAAACTGTTATGCTTATTTATTAAAAACAGACACCTCACAATATTAACTATCTGATCAAAAGAATCTACCTCGAACTGTTCTATTTCTTTCAGTGACATATTATTTCGTTCGAAACTAGTTAGAAACAGTATATATATAATATACGGTTCTAGCAGCACAAGGGATAAGTGACATGTATTTGCTAGGGTTTTTCATTATCTTCTATTTATTTATTTTGCTGTATATTCACAAATATCATCATTGCATAAATATGCAATACTGTAAATACAATATTGTTGTGTACATTATGATGTGAGGTGACCACCCTAATTAATTACTACGTTTGATATCGGGGGTAAACGTTTAATTAGCGCCTGACATCGACAGGTGGTGATCCAAGTGTAATTACGTCGGTCACAAATATAATGAATGTTGATTTTCCCTGTGACAGAGCCATCTGGTGAGTGTGAAGTTCTATAAGGAATGTATGTTGGGATTCGTAGATTATAGCAGCTATGATGCAGTACGTGATGATGATCACCAGGATTATCATACAAGTCCAAGTGCATAGGCCTATAGACTGTGAGCGTCAAGAGAACTAATGCAAATCACCATGTTATTATTACGCGTTTGACCTGATAAATAATTGGCAAAATATCCTTATTAATAATTAAATACCTTTTCTGAGATTGGTGGCATATTATTGATGTGAAATATAGCGAAAAAGGAACAGTCTATTATCTATTACACCACCATTTATTTATATTACTATCGTGGCAGTGACATTGCTGCTATCACCTATTATTATTACATATTATCCCATCCCTTACTGTATATTATTGTTTTTCTTTTGTAGATCCAAAATAAGCAGTGGCGTCACTTAACTCTTCAACCCTTTAACTGCTAGTGTTGATTATATTATTTTTAAATACTTTTATCAGCACATTGAATTAAAACATTAAAGATAAAACGTGCACGTCAATCAGCAAGAGTTCAAAACAGTTGACTTTCATTTCGTCAAATGTGATTTTTTTTACTCTCTTGAAGTTGTGTATCGCGTCAGCGAGACACAACTTCAAGTAGGTGAAAACTCTACTTAAATAATTTGGTGGTTAATGGAGTAAAATCCCGCGATGAAACCCATTAAGTCTAGTTTCCATGTGGCGAGAATATAACACGATTTTACTGCCCCTTCCGACCATAAACCAATGAGAGCTGGACTCATTAATATGATTTCAGGGTGAACATGTCAAAGCGACCCTGTACCCACATATTGTACCGCATTCTCATTCATCAGATCCACTATCCTTCCACTAGCGTCAGCTAGTGTGCTAGTGTGGCCCTGAGAAGGAGGCTGATTGCACCGTGGCTAATCGATGTAGCATCAGCAACACAGAACACCAGTTTAATGCTGGTAGGCCAGACGTTGTGGGTTATCCATATAATAACCATCCCTAGGCTAGCTAATAGGGCTACCGAGGCGTTACAGTAGGGTCCAAAACCATGATTCTTGACCAACATTCTGCAACATTGAGGTTTGACGATTGTTTTAGGTTTTGTCAAATAATAAGCTACTATGCCTGTCTAGAAGAGGTGGGCGGAATTTTGTGGAGCGTAAAAACCAAAATGGCCGCCACCTATCACAGTGAAAAGAAAGTATTCACTTATTTCATCCACTGGTTTCCCAGTCAAACTCATTATCGAAGGATTTAGGTAGAAGATGGATTGATGGAGGTCAACCAGTTGATATTTTAAGATGTATGTTGCGGTTGACCAAAAACGGCAAACAATCCAGGATGGCCGCCAGCGGATGTTTGAGCAAAATATATTTTTAACTAATAATCCTATAATCAACTGTAATATGTCATATCTGATTAATTTTGAGCATTTTGAGCATTTTACCCCATTTCTGGACCCCAAATTACAATTAGAAGATTCTATGACCTTCAAGCATCACATGAAGGTAAAAAAAAGCATAATAGCGGTTACATAGTGCATTTTTTACTAGTTATCCAATAGTTACATCTGATATGTCCCTTTCGGCTAACTGTAGAATCTAATTCTAGTATCCATAATGTCATTCTAGGCATCACTGACCTTAATAATATTATTCTTTGAGCTCAAACGTCCATATATGAAGGGCAGAACTGAATACAAGCGGTCATTGGAAAAATACAACTTATCCAGATAATGATCCAATATTTATTTCTTTGAGACACAGAATTCATTTCTGGTAGACATAATGAGATTCCAGGCATCAGTTATCATTTAAAGCAGCCCCTTGAGATGACATCAATTTTGGTTTTACTTCCGCACTGAAGTAGTGTATCCCACGGATCATGTTTTTATTTTTTTCAGAATTTTCATATTTTTACAAATATTTTTAATCAACAATTCTACGAAACCAGAAGAAACCCAAACAAACTATTTGTATACCTGAAGGACGATTGAATGTTTTCACAGCATTGGGCCACATGCTGATGGCATCGGCCCAGCGTTGGGTAGACAATCAGTGCTGCAGGTGTGTCCTCCCGTGTCCTGACTATGAGACACCAATTATCCCCCAATTAGCGGCGACTGCTCTGATCTTACCGTCTGATACGTGGGAATATGTGATGGAAAGTGCTTAATATTGCTGACTTGTTTTGTTTACATGGCAATATACGACCTGGAAATACAACTATTTCGCTCTTTTTCGGTGCTTTAAAATTGTTTTTTGACTTTTTCGTATTTTTAGCTAAGTTCAGTAGGCTATATAGCTTCATATAAATTAAATTTTCAAAATTGACAACATTGGAAATGTCTCATCCCAAGGGGTCCCTTTAAAAATAGCTGCAATGTGTCATTTTAGACGAATATGGTGACTATGAATCTACGTGTGGACATAAAAGTACAATTAGAATCCTCAAGATCCTATCAAATCCAAAATGGACATGGATCAAATTCAAACTTGGTGAGTGAATATAATGAAAATATAATCGTTTTTTACAGAGTTTCAAATTATTGGGAATGCAATACCAATAGTATGTTGTTTACTGGATCTAGATACCCTGTTGCTCCAATGTGTTCGCTCCTTTAGAGGCGTGTAACCTTCCCCGTATCATGTTTGCTAGACCCCTTAAGTTGCCACGCTGGGACAACATTAAATCAACATTTGTTCAGCTTCGTCTGTTTTCAGGGAACGCTTCCAGTAGGTTAATTACAATTTACATGCTCTATGGCCACCCTTTCTCCACCATGCCCTATCACCCCACCCTCACATCATCATCATCTGTACATCATTCATCTCATCAATAACTACAACGTTTTTATAGTATTACAATGTCACTTTAATGACTATTTGTTCAGAAAAGTTACGTAAAGCAACAATTTACTGCTACTACTGGCCACCCTTTGGATCAAGGTATAAGCTTGCGCAAAATATGAACATGGTTCATCAATAACAAGATGGTCTGCATAACCATGACATACATGTTTCATTTGCGGATCCAGAACGTCACGTGACCCCCGTTGATGTAGCACAGTCCACTTATTGTGCCATTTTTTTAATATTTTGGTGACCTGCCGTTTTTCCACACAGGATCCTCCCATATAAACGAGAAAAAGTCAATGCGGAGGCAACATAATTATGCAAATGAAAACAAGTAGGGCTTAAACAAATCTTCCAAATCACACACAAACAAATAAGTTATTTCCCATTGATGAATGGTTACATGTGTATTGATATGAAGATGTTGATAAAAAAAACCTACATTGTAATTTGAGATTCAGAAATGTCCCAAAATTAGTGAAAAATGACATATCACTATTGAACGATGGCGGTCATTTTGAACTTTACGCTCAAAAAAATTTTGCCCACCTTTTCTAGAGAGGCATAGGAGCTTATTTTGTTGACAAATTCCTCAATCGACCCGAAACTATTATTGTCAAACCATACATGTCGAAGGTTGGTCAATTAATCATGGTTTTGAGCCTTACGTAGTCGTGAAATGAAAATGTATATTTAAAGTCAAGAAGTATTTAGCTGTAATTACATTGTTAAATGTATTGGAGTTGAATCGAATGGTTACATAGTGGCAGGGATAGAAGTATATAATATATAGACATGTAGATGCTTTGGGTGTCACAATCATCAGAGAGTTCTCCCGTTCTTATCAAAAGTTAAAGCTTGTCCCCCACTATCTCACCTCCTCCTCCCCGGGACCAAAGATTTGGCTACCTCCCTAAAATTGGCACAGCGCCAGCTACCATGAAACGTGGTAGAGATCCGGGGAAAACGTAGAACTGTAATAATGATTTGATTTATTAAACATCTATTTATCTATGTTGAAATGAAATCTACAAAAGTATACCTTTTCATGCCGATGTAGCGTGAGCAGATATATTTTACTATAAAGATATATTTCAATTTATATATTATAAATGCATTACAATGAATAGAAATTGAGAATATCTTTCATTTAGGAAAAATATATTCTACAATGTAGGCCTAGATTTGTTCCGCAACGAGAAATAAAGAAGGAATAAAAAAATATATATATCTAGGCCTAAGAAACATTTATAAATTCAAATTCAAATAGAATATTGGACAAGCCAGTGTGAAACATGCGGACAAGCGCACGGACCAGCATGTACAAACCCAATGGAAAAAATCATGTGCGCGCGGCTTTTAAAATGTCGTATAAACACGTGGACGTGCGCGGGTTGTCGCACATTTGTGTACACACACCGTCTCTATGTGCAGGCAGACCGTCGCGTCGTGTAGGCATTCCGTCTGGACGTGCGGTGAGCGTACACACACCGTCTCCCAGTGTCGCCATCGCGTCAGACCGTCTCTATTCGTCGGTTCCCGTGAGTGAGCGTCCGTAAGTGTAGAGACACCGTAGGAAGTGTGCATGAGTGTACACGTACCGTAGGTGGCGTACGCACACCGCGTGCGGTATGCGTACGCCACCTACGGTACGTGTGCACTTATCCACGCTCATACACGATTCAGACGCTCACAGACGATCTCTACGGTATGCGTAAGCCATTTTTTGTCCGTCTAGGTGTGTAGGCACACCGCACGGATTAAAACACGCGTTTAGAGACGGTCTGATGCGGATTGCCGATTTCGGCTATTTTGCTCAAACCGCGGGCAGCATCACATCACATTTTCACGTGGTTTACATGAAAACTTAGTGACAGTACTGTATTTCTCTATAATTAATGTAATATGTGGGGCGGGTGGAGACACAAGCTTTGCCCCTTAGACAATTCTAGTTCTTACATGCTTTTTCTAGGTTGTACAACATCTATTGATATAATATCTGAGCAAAAATAGAACTTTCTGGCATAGATAAACAAGCAAAAACTGTGAATTACTTACTATAAAGTTCTCAATCTGATCGTCGTTCTTAGCTACATTTCACACACTTTGTTCAAACATTGTTTACGAAATGCAAACCAAATCTAAGGGGGAGATTGGTTACGCTAAATGCCTGTCGTGCCAGGGTTTGTCAAATCTCCCCCCCCCCCCGCATCTGCGGAGGGTCAACAAAAAACCCATCGCCCTAAAAAATCTTGTTGTACTATTATTATCACTTACCCACCAAATCCTCAAACCGCCAGTACTCGAATTTCGAATCATGTGTGCAGGACATGACATCTGATTCATCTCATAGGTTCTGGCTCAGTTTAGCCTGTATGTGAACATAGATGGAATAAAACCTGTGGCTAGGATAAAATGTTGCAAACACATGCATTAGGCATATGTCCATTGATAAGCCTAATCACAAAATAACAATTGTTATAACTATTGGGTTGATATTTTATTTTAACTGATCCAAATAAAACATAATACATACAATGGCAAAAAATTATTACATCATATGTTTGTTATCCTTCAATCTAAAATATAGCAGTGCTATACATATTTAATTATGTCTAAACGGTGATGACACATTTACAATTTTAATGTAGCCTATGTCTTGGGAAATACACCAGTACATAGTGGTAAATACAAATATGAAATCATTATTACATAATCATTAAGAAAAATGTAATAACCAATAACATACGCCACTTCACTGAGGAAATACCACTGCACACTATAGTTATCGTGAAATGTTTGCAGCCAGGTTAGGTATTGGTGTGTTAGGTAAGTTCAAAAATTCAATTATGGCTATATCACTGAGCGCCCACAGTTACTGTTCTAAAAACTAGGCTTACCATATGATCATTTTTATGGGAACATTACATAACACGTGTATCTAACTACTAAGCTGCCATAAGACCTGATTATGACGATTTTGAGAAGCATGTTTACAGGATTCCTTTGTTAACCAACAAACGTTTATAATATAAATAATATCCAGCTGAAAAAGCCAAACATCGCCCATACGGATAAAAATGATAAACATGTGGTTAGACATTAACCATTAAGCCGCTAAATTAAAAAACTTAAATTTTCAAACACTTTAAGTTGTGGGTCGCGGTAGCGACTAGCAACTTAAAGTGGTTGAAAATTACTCATTTTGATTGAGGGGTTGGAAATGATGAAACATACATGTATGTCTGCGTGTTTAAGTGCTGCTGATCAATCAAAAATAATGTTAGGATATTCCGTATATCACGTGGGCTACTACCACCCCTACGTGCAGTTCCACCCACACCAACACTGTTTTGAACCTTAGTATGTACGAAACACGACATGCGATTAATAAAAGGGACGAATTTTATATGTTGACCGCTTATTTGGTATTGGTATTTGGTATTGGTCACATCCATATTTGGCCCTTGTTTTATGTATGTGCGTAACACCAAGTGGTATTTGTATTCACAAATGTCAACTCATTTTGTTGAATAAAATAATGTTGTAGCGTTTCATGAAGATGTGCTTATTTATAGAATACGATGAAAAGCTCTTATTTAATTTTGCTAGGTATTTCAATGTAGTCCCTACATTTCTCATTCACTTGTATTCACATGAATTGTGTTTCCTGAATTTCAATATGTCAGATGACATTCTATATTTGGAGTATTTTCAACTTCACATAAGCAAAACACAAAATGACCGTCAAAATATAAACAAAAACTTTTCTCGCACATGAATTTACCCTGTTTTTGGGTTTGTCGCACGAGCATGCTCAATTTATGTTTTCTGTGTGAGCAGAAAAAAAAACAATTATGATATTTTCTTTTATTCGTATGACATAATATGTTATCTTAAAATCCAATATGGCCGTCGTTTTACATACCTGGTATTTATAATTAAAGTCATGGCGTCTTATAACAGTACATACAAAAAAAAATAATCATTAAAACCGCTAAATGTGATTTTACCTTTTTCATTAAATGCGTGTTTCAAAATATAACAACTTTGGTCATTAGTATATAATCAACGTTACAAATTTACAAACAGTTTTAAGAATGTATTGGTTTATCAGCCGTGTCCTCCCTGTTTCATTGACTAGAAGAAGTTTTAAAAAATCTTCAATACAATTTTTTTTTGGCTATTGTTTATATTTTATATCAATGCATACATGTATTTTCACCTGACGATAAGGGGTCTTGTCAAGTTAAAAAAATTCAAAAATCCGAGAAAAAGTAGGATTTGTCAGACTACGCCCACCCACCCCCTTATCCATTTTTTTTTAAACATTTGGAAACATAAAAACAACACAAAAACACAAGAAAACGCAAAATTTCCCCCAAAAAAGTAAAAATCCGAGTTGGGGCTTGAAACACTCACCCACCTCCAAGTTTTTCTCGGCTTTTTGGATTTTTTTAACTTAGCAAAACCCCTAAGTAATTGTTGAAAATCTAAATAATACCGTCAATCTAAGTGATACATAGACCCCTTGAATGGAAATACCCTTTAATCACAATAGTGATTATTTCAGCGACAAACAAGACCAATTGGGAGGTTACATGGATATATCTTATATTACATCTCAATCATATTATAATCCGTTGGTTTTATATAAAGCAATCATATGATCATCAACAGAAATGTTATTCTATCTTGGCTGTGAACAATGACATGGGTGCCCGAAGGCACACACCTTATAATATACATGAGTCATGAAGGGGTACATGTATCAGCCTCAAAATACTAAAGTAAGTTTGAAACTCACTAAGTCACACATATATTGAACTAGAAAAGGATATTATGTCAAACAGTTCTCGGCAGCAGTGTATAATATTGGAAATGGTAAACCAAACCGAAGTGAGATGGAAAGGCTTCGCTATCTGAAGGAACCGCTATACTGTTAGCTATACTGTAATCAACTTATTATACTGATCATACTTGCATGCTTGCTCATATTTACCTTTATATAAGTGTCAGATTACGCTTAGTTTTATTTTTAGTTAAGCAAACTTTATTTGTATCATTCTTCCAATTTTTTTTTGTTCCAGTGACCAAGTACATTATTATAACATATACCACATGCATAGAACTCGCATTGATTTAACGTATAAAACGTCAATAATAGATAGTCATCCAGGGACCAGCGATAATCATGTTCTAAGCCATTGATTTACCAGAGTGGAATTATGATGATTGTTTTATGAACTGAAGACGTCCAAATGTCAAAAATATAATAAATCCTAGTACTAAAATTAATTTACGCCTTCATTAAGACATGTTAAAATATTCTGTAAAGTGACATTTAAACTGTGGGATCACGCTAATATATAAGGAAAACATTCAGCAGACACGAAACATTAAATAAAATATTATATTATGTTGGCCCGTCGTCTGCGATGACGGCCTAACAATAAACCAACGCCGACTCGGCGTCTCATTGTTGCTGATAACTCAGCCCCTCGAAGGTAATTCTCTAGCACTATCCATCCACAATAGGTGCTCACACTTGTTGAGTTGTCACGAGTCGCACTTCTCGGCAAAACTGTCACCACCAGGCGGGTGTGAATCAAGTGTATATACTCACACACAAAACTGTGATATGCTGATAAATACATTTTCTTCACTACAACTCTTTATTTTTTTATTTATATTTATTCAATAATCTAAATAGGAGTAGCTAGTATTTTTTAATATTGTTTCTTGGTTCATTTTAAAAGTGAATTAGATTACTTTTATTGAAATAATTAATTATACAGCGCTGCAACAATTGGAGAAAAATCATTATCCACCAGTAGTGACATAGGCCTATTGCTTTGAAAACGCCTTATAAGGTAGTCAAATTCACATACAAATGAGGTATTACACTTGTTCCTGGCTTCATTTGTTGAAAAATCATATTTGACCTTGAAATATTGGCGGCCATTTTGTTTTTCGACCTTGGAAATGACCTTTCGACCTTGAAGATGACCTTGGATCACCAAAAAATACCATAAATAGATTTTTGAGACAAAATCCCCTGAAAAAGAGGTATTACACATATTCCTAGCATTATTGTTAAAACTAGTATTTTTGCTTATTTGACCTTGAAATGGACTTTTTGACCTTGAAGATGACCTTGAGTCATGAAAATAATGCAAGAAATGGATTGTCCGGTCGAAATCACATGACAATGCGGTATTACACTTGTTCCTAGCTTCATTTGTTGAACAATCATATTTGACCTTGAAATATCTGGCGGCCATTTTGTTTTCGACTATGGAAATAACCTTTTGCCCTTGAAAATGACCTCGGATCACCTAAATAATACCAAAAATATATTTTTCAGACAAAATCCCATGAAAAAAGTGGTATGACACATGTTTCTAGCTTTAATTGGTAAAAATGGTATTTTTGCTTATTTGACCTTGAAATTGACCTTTTGACCTTGATGATGACCTTGAATCTTAAAAATAATACAATAAATGGATTGCCCAGTAAAAATCACATAAAAATGAGGTATTACACTTGCTCCTGGCTTTATTTGTTGAAAAATCATATTTGACCTTGAAATATCTGGCGGCCATTTTGTTTTTGCCCTTAAAAAAATCCGCCCAAGGGTGCCAAAGTGGCACCCGGCTGATTTCTGCTCAGGATATTCCTTAGAACCAGAATCAATCATAAAACATCGTCCATACCGCGAAACACGCTTGAGTTAAAAAATGCCATTTGACAACTGGACTATGATCAGGATGTATGCTTGAGTACGGTGGCAATCACAGTCACTAGCTGAGTGTGTGCAAACAAAATAATGGTTAACCCTTTAACCGCCGGTGCCGCATATATTCAGGTTTTATTTTTTTGTTAGCACATTAAGTACCACATTTTAAATATGTTAAAGATAAAATGTGACACCAACCAGCAAGATTTAAAAAGAGTCGAGCTCCATTTTGTCAAATCTGAATATTTTTCACTCACTTGAAGTTGTGGATCGCGTCAGCGAGACACAACTTCAAGTGGGTGAAAATTCAAATTAAATAATTTGGCGGTTAAAAGGTTAACCACGGCCATAGTCTAGACAACCACGTTGCGCTTTCTAATTAACACTATAAATCACACCAGAAGTTTCAACTACACTAACAGGACCCTTGTCAAACACATTAATTATTATAGCGTTTGTAGAGCGTTCTTTGTTCGTTTTCGCCTAAAAACAAATTTAGCAAACGAAAAAAATAGTGTGACGGGAAGGGGGAATAATAAAGACACTTATTGGGCAAAACCCAAATTTAACAGCATATGAGCTCTAAAAACATTTAGATTTTTTTAATTTTATTAACCATATAATATGTGGCTTTTATTGATATTCCCCATTTTCAGCACCCAGTCATCGTTATTTTAAAGAGTAAATAGATCGATCAAATAATCATGATAATCCTAATAAAATGATATTTTGCATCGATGTTATGTCGATATGAGGGGGTGAATACTCAGAAATGAGGTTATCCGCAGCATTCTAAATGAAAAAAAAACGATGCACTTTCCGCTTATAATTCATGTCTGTGCTTCAATTACGGTACACAAAACATAATATATTATTATCATCTAGATAAAATAATAATTAACTGTACACCACAATACCTCATAGATATCCAATAAAGTCACCCCCTATGAAAGGCATGCCGACGTACTGACCATGTACTGGTTCAATGATCCAGTACCTACCATCTGTAGCATTGTCAAACCAGTAGGTGGAGTAGTCCTCATTCATCAAGTATTCAGGTACTATATTCTGCTCTATGTAGTAGTGAGTGCTACCATCTATTGAGGCTTTCAGATGGAGCATGGTGGCGTATGTACCTTCCCATTTCTTCAGGTATAGACCTACCATTGTGTAGACGTTCAGCATGTCAATTTGAAACCATGGAGAGCTTTCAGAAGTCAGCGGTATCCACCCTCTTGTGTGATCCAGTCTCATGAAACGCGGATGCCAGTTTGTGCTACGGATACTGCTGGCTGTGTAGGAACTGTCTGGAAGATCAAGAGCATCAGGGACGTAGTCAATACCAAACCTGAAACACACAAAGTAGAACCTCAAACGTAACATTTTCACCAACATGCAACAAGAAAACAAAGTAATGATTCTGATGGTTCTAGTAGTAAAAATAGTAAAAGGCAAAACGTGTTTAGTTGAGGTGTTGATGAAATGGTTCAACGTTAACCCTTACAGCGCCAGGGTCGACATTAGACGTCAGGTTCGTCAAATATGAATGCTTTGATAATTTCCTACAATAACAAATGAAGAAATCTACGTTACAGGGCGGAGGGTGCCCGGCATGACGGGGCCGCCTAACTTCGCCGTAGGCCCGATAATACTGACCACTGACCGCCATTGTATATCCACAGCAGATACGTTACTCGCGCCGCTTGCCGAAAAACTCGAATACCATAAAATTGAAACGAATATTTCAAGGGTCTATGAAAACTTGGCCATTTTCAGCAGGCGTAAGCTTTGTGAACTATTACATATGAGGGTCTCTGTGTCAGAGCCTTGCGATGTCATCAGGGTAGGTGGTGGGAGAGTGTTTGCGAAATCGTCTTTTCAGAAAACAGTCACAGCCTACTATCCCCAGCGTGACCGAATCTAACAGTTTTTAACCACAGATTCAGATTACATAAAATTAAGGATTTTCATGTTGATCTGCACTTGCACCTACCCGTAATTCTCTATTTGGTCTACACTCTTACCCATATTCACTTTCTTCTCTAGTTTGTCTACATTTTTACTCACTTTTATTCTCTAGTTTGTCTACACTTTTACCCACTTTTATTCTCTAGTGTGTCTACCATTTTACCCACTTACATTCTCTAATTTGTCTAACTTTTACCCACTTATATTATCTAATGTGTCTACCCTTTTACCCACTTATATTCTCTAGTTTGGCTACACTTTTACCCACTTATAATATTCTTCAGTTTGTCTACACTTTTACCCTCTTTTATTCTCTAGTTTGTCTACACTTTTACCCACTTTTATTCTCTAGTTTGTCTACCCTTTTACCATATTATATTATCTAGTTATCTAGTTTGTCTACATTTTTACCCATTTATATTCTCTAGTTTGTCTACACTTTCACCTACTTATATTTCTAGTTTGTCTACACTTTCACCCACTTATATTCTCTAGTTTGTTTACACTTTTACCCATTAATATCCTCTTGTTTGTCTACACTTTTACCCCCCCCCCCCTTCTCCTAGTGTACTCTCTAGTGTGTCTACACTTTTACCCACTTATATTCTCTAGTTTGGCTACACTTTTACCCACTTATAATATTCTTCAGTTTGTCTACACTTTTACCCACTTTTATTCTCTAGTTTGTCTACACTTTTACCCACTTTTATTCTCTAGTTTGTCTACCCTTTTACCATATTATATTATCTAGTTATCTAGTTTGTCTACATTTTTACCCATTTATATTCTCTAGTTTGTCTACACTTTCACCTACTTATATTTCTAGTTTGTCTACACTTTCACCCACTTATATTCTCTAGTTTGTTTACACTTTTACCCATTTATATCCTCTTGTTTGTCTACACTTTTACCCCCCCCCCCCTTCTCCTAGTGTACTCTCTAGTGTGTCTACACTTTTGCCCACTTATATTCTCTAGTTGGTCTACACTAGTACCCACATATATCCTCTAGTTGGTCGGCACTGGTACCGGTTTACATTCTCTGGTTGTTTTACAGCTGTACCCCCCTGCATTCTCTGGTTGGCCTGTAGTCCATATTTCCGGTTGGTCTGAAACCCAGCCGTATTGTTTGTTATACAATTACCCTATATATGATCTAGTCGGCTCCCACTTGTACCCACCTGATGGTCATCTCGACCAATACGATGTCTAAGATATATCATTACTTGTACGAGCATACAGGCCCTGCCTCTTCTAACTGGTCAACAAGGCAATCCACACTGTACTCACTGACTGGCTCATTCAGTCTGGCTGTAGCTCGGAACAGAGGTAGCGCCTAATATGCTCGAATCGAGGCCGGTCGGATGTTTGTCATCGTGGTTATGCATATGCAGTGTTCTAAGCTGCCTAAAGGCCGGTAGTGTGCAGTGATGTCAATATGCTACTGTACACCATAAAGAACCTTTCATGTCATTCGATAAGAGTAGGACAGAGTCCCCACTTCGGGTTGCCTTTTTTTCACTTCTGCATTGGAGAAAGCGAATTAAAACAATACTCATTCCCTCACTCCCTCACTCCCTCACTCACTCACTCACTCACTCACTCACTCACTCACTCACTCACTCACTCACTCACTCACTCACTCACTCAGTCACTCACTCACTCACTCACTCACTCACTCACTCACTCACTCACTCACTCACTCACTCACTCACTCACTCACTCACTCACTCACTCACTCACTCACTCACTCACTCACTCACTCACCCACCCACCCACCCACCCACTCACTCACTCACTCACTCACTCACTGAACCCACCTGTATTCTAAGGCCATAGTTTGAGGGTCGGTGTCCAGTACATCTTTCATCTCGCGATACAGACCAACGCGTGAACCAGTCATTCTGTACCATCGGCTCCAGTGATACTCAGCAGTGGGCAGCTTGGGTTTTCTGTTGTCATGACAACGACATGTATAAAATTGATTTCCATCTGGATCTATGAGTAGAATAATACACGTCTTATTGTAGGAGCCATCAGGGCATCGCTGGTCTTCAGATACACATTCATTTCCTATGGCTTTGTTGTCTTTCAGATCGTGGAGCTCACATGTATCATAATATAATGGCTTTATCTCACTGCAGCGAGAGTGATTCAGATTCAGAATGTGCCCGGTCATCAGATGCATCCTCTCTCGCACTAGTTCTGCTTTCGTGAAAACGAAGTACACTAGAAGTATCAGATAAAGCATCGGCATGTGAAACTTGGACATTTTTCATCAACCTCCAAATATAAAAAGTAGAAAAATATATAGTTATGCAACATCTGCTTCTGGGATCAACAATCAGCCCAGACGCATTGATAAACTACGCTATTGTTTGACGCTGTCTGCGAGGATCACATCCCGTACTGGAGCCAGTGAATGCATAATTCAAGTGACTTCGTTAACCCATTAACCGCCAGAGTTATTTAATCGAAATTTTCACTCCCTTGAATTTGTGTACCGCTCTCGAGATTCACATTTTCAGTTGAGTGAAAATGATATAGATTTGACAAGATAGGGGTCAACGATCTTTGTAACTAGTGTCACGTTTTATCTTTAACGTGTTTGAAAGGTGGTATTTAATGGGCTGATAAATTAAGATGAACAAAGATAGTGGTTACCGGCGGTAAACCTGGCAAACAACTCAGCGAAGTCGATGATCCTTGAAAGACCCAATGGTTTGTTGTGTGCTTCTCCTATTATCTGTAGTATTTTGTATGGAATTTACCTGTACTGCTGAATACTTAAATTATTGTCTCTGCGTAGACTAACAATAGATAGAGCAATGTCACGCCATGTTAAAAACTGACCTGTTCAGAATAGTTGAAAACATTCTACATGGCGACAGCAGCGCCATCTGAATTTAAATTGGATCAGAAATTGTTGTCACAATCTGACCATTGTACAGACCGTAATGTTGGATCTCGCTGTTCACTGGGATTGGAATTAAATTTGGCACCAATGTAATTATGTCTCTACTAGGTCTAGTGATTCAGAAAATAATTATTGCTATGTTTTTCTTTTGGTTTATAGGTAATTTAGGGAGCATTTAAAGTTTACAATCTTTATTATACGAAAATGACATACAGTGTCCACACAATTCAAGGCAACCCATGTGAATTCCGCAATAAAGTCACAGCAATGACCTGAGCAGTCAAAAAACAAGATGCTTATCATGCTTATTGAGCGTTGCATTGAGGGCAGACTCTTAAACCACGGTCAGACTATATACTTGAGCGACATTTATGGGTAATAATTCAAGCAAAAGTCACCTAGAATCCAATAATATGGTTCTCTGTCGGGCTCTCTATATAGCCTACCGCGTTGTGGCCTTTTTTTCATCTTATCTGACGTTATTATAATTATTTTACCTGTGGATATGTTAAACTTAACAAAATATGCCAAAATTGTAATTATATCATCAGCATCGTCAAGGTCTGATTTTGATCACTGGGGAAGTGATCACTGTTCAAATATGACCCGATCCCGCAAAATAAGTCGCAATTCGCATTTTGACTATTGGAACTAGACTATACGCCTCTAAAAGGCAAAATGATCATAATCTGACCAATTTCAGATTTTGAGATAAAGTATAAGATTAAAATGTTAACTTTCTGGTCTTGAAATTCTGTGGTATAAAAGTAAATATAAATTATATACAATTATTGTTTTGAACACACTATGATTTGCGAAAAATGTACAGGTAATTTACAGGCAATCAAAATTATGACGCCAGCACTGCATAGCGTCATAAGCGTGGCAATAGGGTTCTATATTGTATGTCTAAATGCACCCCATTTGACAGATTTTGGTGCATAAATTAATTTTATTTTTGGTTATGTATGTATCTTAGGGTGCTAAAAATCTCAAAAATGGCTTAATTTTTTCCAGGTTCGTTAAGGTCATTTTTCTGACCCCCTGAATACCCACCCCCCTCCCCACTACTATATGATTTTTTTAAACGAATAGAGCCGTGTAGCAGCTCATTTTATAGGTATTGATGAGTAGGACATACTTCACCAAAGTAGGCCTACATATTTACCCCTCCAGTGGGGGAATGTGGGTAAAATGGGGGTAAACTCACGAGAAATGGGGTATACATAATTATTATCAACCTATCGAATAGGGCCGTGTAGCAGCTTTTTTGTAGGTAATTGATGAGTAGAACAAACTTCACTTACGAAAATGTGGGCTAAAAGCCATATTCCCCCCCTTCGGAAAGGGGAATATAGGATCGAAAGGGGTAAAATCAGAAAAAATGGGGTAGGCCTATATCTATTTTAAAAATTATCGAAAAGAGTTGTTAAGCAACTTATTTTATAGGTATTGGTGAGTAGAAAAACTTCACTAAAACTCATAATTATTTACCGCTCCAGGGGGAAATGAGGGTAAAAAGGGGGTTAAAATCACAAACAATGGGGTATATTTTCAGCTTTTCGGATAGGGCCGTATTACAGCTCATTTAGTAGGTATTAATAAGTAGAACAACTTCACTTAAGAAACTATTGGCTAAAATCCATATTTACCCAAGGGGTTATAAGATGGTAAAAAGGGTATAGTTTCCAGAATTATTTATTAATATTTCCGCAAAAAAATGCATTTTTATAATATCATCGGTTTTATAACGAAAAATACAGTACATATAACCCTTTTAATACATCATCTTAGCATCGAGCAGTGCATAATTTATTATAACCTTATTAAAAAACGTTCGAAAATATTTACATCTATCATTCTAGTTGCCAGAAGCAAAAATATCTCCACTGTTTTAACAACCAGCCATCATTCCACATATAGAGCTACTGCATGTTTGCATTGTCACAATTACCGTCATAATGTCCACACATTAACTACTCCCCACCTCTCCCACCCTTTAAGGAACTGCTGTCGCCCACTTGTGCATCATTTTTTTCGCGGAATAACCCACAATTATTTTTATTAGATAAGTGCATAGTTTATTTAAATAATTCAGGACTCGTAACAATAATCGGCTAAATTGGCGTATGTTACGGGGGTGATTCTTAAAAGACTCATTTCTTATTGTCATATAAGGTTCAGATTTGGCGATTATTTAAAGGGGTGCCCTTAGTATGCAAAAACAAGTGCATGCACTTATATTCGAACAATTTTCAAACATCCCTAAAACATGCGATTTTCACTTGTTAGTGCATGCACTTTAATGCGCGTGGATACGGTACGTACATGTATTACTCCGACCAAAGGATGGTGTGAATTACAGTCATGTATTGCACAACATGTACTGCCAATAAATATGAAATAAATACCATACATCAATCACTGTACAGTAGTATTATATGATGGATAATACATAATGACAGTACACAAATCATTAAAACCGATAAAATGTTATTTAAACATTTTCGTTAAATGCGTGTTTAAAAATATAACAGCTTTGATCATAATAATATCATCAACGTTGCAAATGTACGAACAGTTTTATGAATAGGAGGATATATATTGTTTTCTCAGCTCAATGAATTGGTTATTTTCAAGCAAAAGGTGCTACGCATCTACTAGCAAATTTCTAGGCACCTGATGTCACAATATTTTTCAATGTATTTATCTGTTTATATATTCTTGCGCAGTTAGTGCGGGGTGTTGGCAAACAGTATGATATCATCAGCTTACCGATCATTAACCCTTTAACCGCCGGTGCCGAATATATTGGGTTTTTCACTTAATTATTACCACATTCAGTACCGCCTTTTAAACATGTTAAAGCCATAATGTGACATCAATCAGCACGATTTGAAAAGAGTTGACCTCCATTTTGTCAAATCTGAATAATTTTCACTCACTTGAAGTTGTGGATCGCGTAAGCGGGACACAACTTCAAGTGGGTTAAAATTCTAATTGAATAAGTTGGCGGTTAAAGGGTTAACAGACGCATACACAACTATAAATGTGACCCGCCACACGACAATGGCAATGATGACAAAATTGACTTTTTCATTTTATTTATTACTTTCTGTTTCATTAACTGAAAGAAGTTTTGAAAAAATCTGTATTATAAATTCATTATGACCACTGTCTATATTTTACATCTTCCTCTGCAAGGCTGGCTATTCCTGAGGTCGTAGACCGACCTTGCTGAAACAGGGTTGAATCCGCCTATTGGAGTGGGGACTTTCAAAAAATATTTTTTCTGTTTGACCCAAGTTTGACCTCTGGCATGAGTGTTGTTTTAATGTGGGGCCACTGTCTACGACACCGGCCCTACATTAAACAACACATGTCTGCTGGCCGAGTAGCTCACCGGAAACGTCTCAGACACAGACCACCACATCTCACCGCAACGTGCATGACGGTTGAATTAATGGTGAGCCAACGTCGCAGACAGCGGGCCAACATTGAAAAGACATTTTTTGAAAAACTAATGAATATTCAATATCTAAATCTCCCTCCCTACCCCAATAGGTGGATGGTATGGCTAATTCAGCAAGGCTTGGCCTGACGGCCTCGCTGTGTCAAGACTTGCTGCCAGGAGGATGATATTTTATGTCAATGCATACATTTATTTTCACCTGACGGAAAGTAAGTGTTGACAATCCAAATTATACGGTCAATCTAAGGGATACATAGGCCCCTTTTAGTTTTCAATGGCAATACCCTTTAATCACCATTATTTCAGCGACAAATAATACAAATTAGGAGGTTATATGAATGGAGCATAAGTATGTGCGTAATTCCATATCTCACATGATCATCAAAAGAAATGTATATAATGACATGGGTGTCTGAAGGCCCACACCTTATGAAGTGTTACATGTACCAATCTCCAAATACTAAACTCAGTTTATAACTCTCAGAATCACAAATATGTTCAGCTAGAATAGGATGTTCTGTCGAACATGGTAGCATTGTAGGCCCCTATAGCATTGAAAATGGTCAGCCAAACCGAAGGTAAATTGAAAGGCCTCACTGTAGAGAAACCGCTCCCTCATCACGGTGTCCACCGTACCAGGTAAGTAGGCTCTGCTTGGTGTGACGGTACGTAATTGTTGAAAATCTAAATAATACCGTCAATCTAAGGGATATATATATATGCCCTTTTTCGTTTTCAGAAGAAATGCCCTTTGATCACTAGTATTTTAGTGTCAAATAATACCAATTAGGAGGTTATATGAAGCAGGTAAGTATGCTTGAAAACGGTGGTGATCACCGACATCGGCCGAGTGTGTGCAAATAAAACATGGTTCACCACGGCCATAAAAAAACACTGTGTTATTAGTTAATTAACACCATAAATCACACCAGCTTTGCAAGTACACTCTCAGGTACATAAAATTGCCAACTGCATTATTACGTTTGTAGATCGCTCTTTGTTCGTATTATCCGACAATCATGTAAACAATTTTCGCACGCAGAGCAGAAACATAAAGTTGTGGGAGACTCGCGAATAATAAAAACAATTATTGGACAAGGCACCCTCACGTGCTTCACTTCACTCAGAGGTAAATGAGGACCTGATAGGGCAAGGCAAGGGAATGTGTGTGATAAGTTCCTTAGCGCCGAAACGGTAGCAGTGCTGTATGCTCCAAAAAAAAAAGTTGAAATGGTACATGAATGAACAGGTCCAGTGACCAAGGGCCGTGACCTCAGTGTGAAGCGCATATAATAAATAATATTATAATATAATAATATAATAGAAAATTATAATAATATATAGAGCATATAATAAATAATAATATAATATAAAAATTTAATATAATAGAGCATGGTATGTCCACATCACTATTATCTCACCATTATTATTCCTTTTCACCACGGGGACCGTCTTTAGACATCATAATCTGACGTCTGAATACATCAGATGACGACGTAAGAAATAAGCACTGACTACATATTTCGGTGTTCTCGTAGGCACAGATTGTTTGGATTTACGCAAACAGTTTGTGGTTCTCTTCATGTTACTTTCCTCTTCTTGAATTCGGCTCGTCATAGGCCTAGATATCTATTCACTGGTACTTCTCACCTAATATCACCGGGCTCGTATTCTTGTCCCAGTTACGATATATCATAGGCTTCGTATTGGGCGAAATAGCCATTTCGCCCAATTCAAATCATATGACATAAACCCTTTTTTTATAACATGAAAGCTCTAAAAACATTTAAATTTGGGATTTGAATAACCATATAATTATGTGACTTGTATTGATATTCCCCATTTTCACACCACAGTCATGGTTATTTTAAATAGTAAATATTCGGAGATATATCAACTACATGTAATCGCAATAAAATGCTTTTTTTTCATTGATGTCAATATGAGGGGACAAATACTAAATCAGAATTACGGCTATCTGGAGCATGGTAAATGAAAAAAATCTGATCGACTTTGCGCTTATTATTCATGTATGTGCTTACATTACCAGTTAAAATAATAATTTCTTGTACGCCGCAATAGCTCATAGATACCCAATAAAGTCACCCCCTATGAAAGGCGTGCCGACGTACTGACCATGTACTGGTTCAATGGTCCAGTACCTACCATCTGTAGCATTCTCAAACCAGTAGGTGGAGTAGTCCTCATTCATCAAGTATTCAGGTACTATATTCTGCTCTATGTAGTAGTAAGTGCTCCCATCTATTGACGCTTTCAGGTGGAACAAGGTGCGTAGTCACCTTGCCTTTTCCTCAGGTATAAACCTATCAATGTGTAGGCGTTCATCATGTCAATTTGAAACCATGGAGAGACATCATTTTCCCCCGGCATCCAACCATTTGCGTGATCCAGTTTGAAAGAATAAGGAGCCCAGGTAGGGTTCCACCTAGAGCTGCATGTGTAGGAACCGTCTGGAAGACCAAGAACAAAAGGGACGTAGTCAATACCAAATCTGAGACACAAAAAATAAAACACGTCAAACGTACCATTATTACTCAGCATGCAACAAGAAAACAAATTATTTATTCTGATGGTTTTAGTGGTTAAAATGGTAAAAGGCAAAACGTGCTCAGATGTGGTGTTGATGAAATGGTTCAATAGTAACACATACAGCACGGAGATCGACTTTAGACGTCATATTTTGACGTCTAAAGTCTATCACCGCACTGTAAGTGGTAAAATATTGACAATGGCCGTAGACACATAACCTAATGTATTCAAATGAAGCAGAAAGAACTAAGGTACTCACGATCATTTCGAGTTGATAAAGAAAAACAGCGTCTCCGTGGTTAATACAAAAATATTTCAGCGCCTAAAATACATGTGGAAAGAAAACATAGGATACCGTAAAACAAGTTGCGAAGTTACAAGTTCCGAAGTTCCCAAGCTCCAGGAACTTGAAGGTCCCAACTTCAAGCTCCAGGAACTTAAAGTTTCGAAATTCCAAATTGATTAGTTTTTGTTTATTTATTTGTAAAAATCGTTTTTGGTTGGAAACACAGTTTGGGACCCACCAACTTTACCATGTTTACGTGCTGTATGGACTAGTTAGACCAGACGTTGCTGGGGGTAAGGTGTCACCCGGAATGGGAATTTAGCCCACTATCATTTTCACATAGCTGCACTATTCAGGGGCCAGAATCAACCTGTTAATCAAGTAACTGCCGCTGATTTACTGAAATATGGCCAAAAGTGTACATGACCTGTGACCTGTGCGATTTTTTACCGATTTGGAAAAATCTAGCGTATCACATATTTTCGCCCACTGAGTAGTGAAATTTTGAGCTATATCAATATATTTTATATCAACAGAAAGCTACTGGCACAGGCTTTCACGTGGATGTAACATATTTTCTGTCCGATCTTTGAAAAATGCACAACAGAGCTTTAAGTTGGTATTTTACCTTAATCTTACCTATTTTTCATACTTTTTCTGTAAATAGTCAAAATACTTTCCTCTCGGCCGATTTTTGTATGGTATATATGTTCAGTTTCGATTCAAATATATTCTAGAACTATTGTGGACTTAAAATAAACCAATTTGGAATGAAAATAATGAGTTATGTGAGCATATTACACACTTTATGGTTAGACGCAAAAAAAGCTTGCTTTTCTTCAGACTCGGCAAAATTGACGGTATCTCACATTTGTGCCCCACAGAGTAGTCAAATTAGCTATATCATTATTTGTAACATCATTATAAAGCTACTGGCACAGGCTTTCACATGGATGCAACATATTTTCTGTCCGATCTTTGAGAAATGCACAAAAGAGATTTCAGTTGGTATTTTAACCCTCAATTTTACCCAATTTTTCAGACTTTTTCAGCAAGTAGTCAAAATACTTTTCTCTCAGTATGGTATAAATGTTTAATTTTAATTGAAACATGTTCTATAACTATTGTTGATTTAAAATAGACCCATTTGGAATAAAAATAACGAGTTATGTGAACATATTACGCGCTTTCTTGGTTAGACGTGAAAATTGGCGAGCTTTTCTTCATGCTCGGGAAAATTGACCGTATCTCACATTTTTGCCCAAGGAGTAGTCAAATATTGCGCTATGTCAATATATTTGATATCAATGGGAAGCTACTGGCACCGGCCTTCAAATGGATGTAAAATAACTTGTTTCTGATCTTTGAAAAATGCAAAATGGAGCTTTAAATTGGTATTTCAACCCTTAATGTTACCTATTTTTAATACTTTTTCAGTAAATAGTCAAAATACTTATCACTCAGCTGATTTTGTATGGTATAGATGTTTAGTTTTGATTCAAAAATGTTCTAAAAATGTTCTAAAAATGTTCTATTGTTTACATAAAATAAACCCTTTTTGAATAAAAATAATGAGTTATGTGAACATAACGATGGATTGAAACAATAGTGTGCTAAGTGACATTTTTGGCCTTTAGAATAATAACCAGCTAAGTCATCTATAATATGTATAAAGTTTGAATTTATTCCAAATTCAGGTTAAAACAACAGATCAAGTCGACTTAGCACAATGTTATTCTCGGGAAAAAGAGGACATATCAGCATAATATCTGTTCAACACAGGATCAATTCGACTTGACACATTGTTATTCTCGTGTTATATGCTTATGGGCTCTGTTTCTGGGAGAAGAACGGTGCAAGTGCACTTAGCGCATTCTTATTCTGAGACATGTGGAGACAACACAGGGGAAATGCCTGGACTTAGTTTATTGTTGATCTAGGAACAATCTCTGTATATTCTGTGTTCCTGGTGTAACAAAGCGCTAAGTCAACTTGGTGTCTTGTTGATCCCAATTTTGCTACTGTAAATCACTTTTGCAGGTAAAAAATACTCTGATAATTCACTTGATCTACTGTCAAATTCCAATCGCTGTGTGTTTCATCATTATAAGTCCAAGTCTACATGCTGATAAGTGGATTTAGCAGACTGTAGTTCTAAGCAAAAAGATAAACACAATTTCGCTGTCAAGTCGACTTAACCCACCATTGTTTTAGACCATCGATAATATATGTTTCATATTTATATGCTGATTTTGTCATTGATCTCTAATTGAAAACAATACCCCCTAAACAGATTGTTCGTGTTAAAGCTATCCAAAAAAGTGGTATTACTTAATAAATACATAGCCATTGGCCCCAATCTCAGAAGCCATTTTTGGGGTCCGTCTTTGGTCCCGAGATTGTTGTCTTGATATAAGCCGCATGGGCATCACATTAGGCCTACATGTAGGTATAATAATGGACAGGAACAGTCGGGGAATAATGTTGAAGTTCAGGGCAGGGCATAAGGGCAAATAGTAGTATCTGTTGCGTACAATTCGTCGCCTCGGAGCTAAAGGATCCTATCTGCCACTCTGACGAGTGTCAGATAGGATCCTTTAGCTACGAGGCGACGAATTGTTCTTTTAAAATTTACCATAACTTTTGGCTCCGATACATGAGGTCATGGATATAGTATCAAGCTAGTCGGACATATCAACATACATAAGGAAAGAATAATATTCTCGAAATCGGTTTTAGAGATGTTACAATTATAAATATGCCAAGGGATTCCAGAAATATTTAAATTTTTAGTTTTCACCGCTCAATTTGGGCTAAATTAGGATAAACTGAACAGTTTGAGGTAACATTTCTAAAATGGGCCTAGTGACTAATCATCCCAGATTTGAAATTTAGGACCACTAGTTTCATATGTCCTATAATATACTACAAAAGGACACAGGGTTGACAAAGGTATACTATATTGCAAATAAACATGATAAAATATAGTATTCAGAAATCAGGCAACATCAATCTTTTTTTGGTCCCAGTCGGATTATTGGAAGCCTTGACCGCAAAATAAACGATGTCATAGCGGCCATTTCCATTAATGACGATCGTCAAAATCGTTTTAAAGCCGCTTTTCCTAACATTCTGGAATTCAATTAGCATATGATTAGTGTGACCATAATGTGGAGAACGTTGAAATGTTGCAGCTTTGAGTCAAAATGGCTGCAATTTTCTGGCCGACATTGCTGTAACTTGAAAGGGATGGTGCTGGGTAGTAGTTATAATTGTTAAATAATCTTTATCCTAATTTATTGGCCCAATTAGTCTATACATTTAATCGAATATTCAAGGAACCGACTAGCACATGTTTTAGAATCTGTGTATGTATACAATTCACAGTTTTAAATAACGTGTTAAAACACATATGTAGCCTATATGTTGCTTAACGCACGTTTGGAAAAAAACCCATGTATATGACCATTGAACCTATTATTTTAAATGAATAATACTGAGGTTAACCAATTTTGATTTAGTTCCCAGTTGACCTCTCTATGAATTCAATGATTTTTTTCGATCCACATTTTCGCTCGTGTAAACAATCTACTCAACATTTTCTATCACTTTGATATCTCTACCATATCTGTATTTCGCTGATAGCGTGTAGAAGTTTCAATATGTATGAAGAACAGGTCACATCAGTTATTTTTTTTAATGAAAAACCGCGAATTTTACGTATATAGTATTCAAGTGTAAACCGATATGAGTTAAGATTTAGATTTTTAAAACAAAAAAATAGCATATCTTCTTTTATAATATCTTTGGCTATATAATGTATTATATTTGTAATCAACCTTATATTTCAGTATATTTAAGTATACATATGACAATCATATACAGCAAAGTTCTAATTTTTATTGATTTTTGTGACCTTTGACTCCATATATTTGTGGTATTTTATTACGCTTCATATCATTTTTTTGCTATATAATGTATATATTAGTAGTCGGTATTTTATTTCCGACGATATGAGTATAAATATGACTATATAACAACGATTTAATTTGTATTGATTTTTATGACCCTTGACCACATCTCGGGGTCAATTGACCATCTGTCGTTTTTTGTGTCCAGACAGTCTATAAGCAAATTTTACAGTCAAGCCTAATGGACCCCGACAGTCCTATTCAACTTTAGATAGGTCCTGCAGTAATATTGTAGATAAGAAATGATGTATGGAATAATTCTTGTTTATTCCTTTAATTTTCGCAGCTCGGCGGCTATTTTGGTCCGCCATCTTGGATTTCAAAAAGCATGTTTTGACTGTGGTGTGTGTGAAGTACATTATGTACCATATTGGACCCAAAACAAGTGACAATGCATCAAAATGGGACATTTCGGATGATTGATGAGCAAATAAGTGGATTTTTTGCAATCTGGCGGCCATCTTGGACGCCATATTGAAAATAATACTTTTAGCATGGTCAGTTTTCGTAAACTTTTGATATGTTATTAAGCACACCTTATACTACTATTAACCGTTGAGAAACCTTTTTTTCAATTTTTTCAGGGTAAGGTGTTTTATATATATATATATATAATATATGCAGCCCACTATGTCTCCATGCTGAAATATTGTCCGTTCATAATTAAATTACCATTTTCAAAATGGCCGCCAAGAGGTTAATCTTGAAAAAACAGCCTGAAATTCCATTCAAACCCTTTAATATTACTAATCTATGGATGCACAAATCATTGCTGGCATTACGGTTGCTTTATTCTTCATATAAATTGTCAAAATTCAAAGTGGCCGACAAAATTGCTGCCAAATGGTGTTTATATCATTACCTGTGTATTAGTTCAGCATCTTCCTTAATCATTATATCACTAACAAACTGATGTCAGCCACTGTTATCTGAGCCACTACAAAGGTGACCTTGGTCACAAACGAACTGATCTTTGACAATGAAATAGTAATCACAGCCTCTTTGAAAAGTATCTCAGCCTCCACAAAGGTGATCTTGGTCACTAAGAAACTGATGCCAGCCAACAAAAAATGATCTTAGCCACTGAAGAAGTGATCAGATCCTCCTTGAAAATTATCTCAACCACTACACATAATATAATCTTGGCCACTAACACACTGATTTCAGCCACTTAAAAAGTGATTTCGGCCACTACAAAAGTGATCTTAACCATTGAAGACGTGATCACAGGCACTTTAAAAGTGATCTCAGCCACTGCAAAAGTGATCTTGGCCACCGAAGAAGTCATCACGGACACTTTAAAAACTATCTCAACCACCACGAAAGTGATATTGGCCATAAAAAATGATCTTGGCCACTGAGGAAGTCATCTCAGCCATTTTAAAAGTTATCTCAGCCACTACAAAAGCTATTGACTCACCAGTGCTGTTATTAGAAGCTAATTCAAAATATGTATTGAACATAATTATCATTGGGATTGGTGACAATTTGTTCTATGTATATTTTTCGTTTTCGATCTGCAATAAGACCATAATCGTTTAGGGTTTTCCTTTAGTGTGTCAGGCAAATCAGCAATGAACTGATGTAATTAATTTTTTACTTTTCTAAATGTAACTTTTGTCCAAGCTTGCATCTTTTTTAGACGTCTCACTTCAGAGTCAAACCAAGATGGTAAAATCCTGGGGGTACATTTGATCTTTTTAACAACATCATCATATCACTAGAGCCAACATACCCAGTCCAGATCAACATCTATGTTATTAGTACATTCGACTGTCTGGAGCATTTTATCATTCAACAAAGCTCCCAACTTGTTCCAATCTACGTTTTTACATGGACTACACATACACTACATTTATTACACATACATCTAATAGAGACAAAAGAAGATGTTGTTCCTAATTACAAAAAGCAGACCTGTTCACATTTAACATGTAATATCGGTAACATAAGATTTGCATGTTGCACTTCTCAAACCAAAAAGTCAAGCGTGAACATCTACTGATCACTATCGTGTTTTGCTGTTTTGGCGGCCATGCTGGTTTTTCTCCTGTTGATATTATTTACTTTTATAAATAATACTACATTTAACATAACTGTCTACACACCGCTGATAAAATGTATGATAAATTAGCATGCCATGACAAAATATGTCTGGTTTCGATTTTTTCATTACCGATTTCGACCATCTTACATTTTGCTCTGTAAAAAACCCTCCTATGACAGTTGAGCGTAAACAAATTGTCAGAAGTTAGCTAAGACCTTATTAAATACAATGGTAAAGAAATAATCTGGTGAGGAATTTGTTTTAGGTTTTGTTAATAAATGGCCTAACTTTCCCTGACTAGTTATCTCCGTCTATTAGTCTGGTGCGGTATGTCAGAAATATGCCTAAAATTAAAAGTTCTTGCCAAAACTGATTTTATTGTTTTTTGACTTTATTAGGGGTCAAATAAGCCAGAAATATTGCCCCAATATTAAAATAAGCCCCTCAACCTCGTTTTATGACACATTCAAAATGGCCGCCATCAAAATCACATATTTGGCTATAACTTGGGCCCTAGCATAGCTATAGTTACGATTTTGATGTCTATACCCATGTTTTCGGGTACGAGGAATCCAATAGTGCCCATAAAAAATGTGGATGTATCTTAGATATTTTAAAATTAACGATAAAACACATTTTTGATACGTTTTCGGACATTTTTTCTGGCGAATTCGAAAAAAACTAAAATTCAAACATGGAGCGTTGTTTAGTGTGTGTTATGATAAACAGTACATTGTTGCTGGTTTCTGAATGATGGGTGTTCCGTTAATGGACCCCAAATAGTTGACCAAAGTGACGTAAAGCGATTGCAAAAACTGAACAATTTCAATTACGATGTTTGATGCTTTTATTTCATTTAAACATTTTACAACAGTCACAGACGATAATTGATATTGCCGGTAATGTCTTTTACAAAACACATTTGATAACTTTGAGAAGTGGGTGAGATGGGTCAATGTTATTTGAAATGAAATAAAATTAGCACACATTGTGCGCAAATTGTGCGTTTCAGCAATGTTTCATATTTGCTAAACAAATGATCAGAATTAATCTTGGTGGATAATTATGGAGCATCCCATTCATCAAATTATTGGATTTTTAGATCTTGTTTTTCTTAAATCCATAAATGATGCACAATAACAAATAAAAGGGGGACTTTTAATTCATCACAGCCTGTGAGAGATATCAGAGTATAGATTCCAGTCATAATTGGAGGGGACAGGGCCATTACCATAGAGGATCACAGCAAACATTCAATGGCTTGGTTCATTTTCCTATGCGAAAGAAACAAGCAACTCACAACCACAAAGATGTTTCGCTAGGTATCAGTAAATCAGTTCCAATCTAAATACAGGAAAAGGGTAACGTGATATTTTTTCAACTGGACAACATAATCAAAAATAGTCTGTTTACATGAGACGCCTTGTAGCCTGCCACAGATCATTAAATCAAGAAATTTTACAAATGATGTTTCATAATAAGAGAACAGAAAACATAATACATTTTGAACCAACCCAGTCATGTTAACAGATACACTTGAATGTGTTTGCATATTGTATGCTCAGTAGTAGATAAATATGTTATCCGGTGAAAAAGTGATAATGCCCGCGAGACACAACATCAAGTTGTAAACTTATGCATGCCTAACGCAGTAGGCAAACGCAGAGATGATAACTACTGTTGATCTGACCAGAACGGAACACGACAATCCATGATTGGATTGGGTCAGTAATGGATTGGTCAGCACAGGCAAAGGTCAGCCGAGCCATCAAGGCTGATGGACGGGCGACCGTCGCCAGGAAATGTATGTTAACTCAATGTGCCGATTATGATCATGTATGATTAGATGTTAAATCAATGTTGTGATTATGATGATGTAAAGTGCATATAAGTGACGGACGTCGTCGAGGAGAGTGATGCGGGCTTGGTACGAGGTTGAGGCGGGCCAGAGTGCTGTCACAGGCACGATGGTGCGCGCTCTGGTTTAGAACCAAGTGGTTTTATGTTCTCTGCCACGCTGGGTAGAGTCAACTGACTATGTAATCGTATCTGTATATTATATGTGGTCCACACAGTGAGGAGAAATAAACACGACGTTTTTCTAGAGAAGGACTTTGTTGAATGAGCCTGGGGTCTAAGATTGAAAACAAACTCTTCGCCGTCCGCCGTGTCGTATTGGCGTCGGGATGGCGTCAAGGGTTGACGTCACTTTTCAAAGTGGTGGAAAATTTAGATAACCTGCGAGAAGTCATTCTAGAAAGGCAGAAGTCAAGATTGCTGAAAAAACTGATGAACACTTTTACTGAGTACTATGTATGTACATTGTCATCCAAACCAAGTTGTTTAGAACTGGTTCCCGTTGAGTTGAGTTTTCTGCAGATTGATGCAAGTGACACAAATATCAAACCATGAGAGTAGCTCATGAAGTCAGAAGTTTGTAAGATGTCCCAATAATAGGCCTAGATCTAGGACCGCTTTATTGGCAGTCCACGGATCACGTGTGAGTGATTACACAAGGGATGCTTCATGACAAAAGAGTAATACAAAAACCACCTCGGGCCTATCATTTGGTGGAATCAGCACTGGGTACTATGGGTAATGATATCTCTCTCTTGGTTACTTCTACTCATGTGAGCATACTCTAGAACGCCTTATCGTGACCAGAGGTCGTGTGTCTAAAACTCTAATAAGTTGAGCTTGTACTAATTTCTCCAGGACAGGTGAATTCACTTTCTTTCTGCACAGGTTACACTAACAGGAGCGTCATTCTTCAACAGGTGTGATTTGAACCAAATAATATATTCGGGGCAAATACTGACAAATTCTGAAGCTAATACTGATGCATTAACTGAGTAATTGGTGATTTGAGGTATAATTGGATCAAATATGTACTGCAACAGAGTAGTCCAAAAGTAATGTTTTTTGTAAAGGCATTCAAGAGTACCTCACACGTAAACAGATTATATCCACATATATTGTTATTTTAAATAGCTTGCAAATTAACGTCAACACACTCGTTTCAACTTGAACTCGACGAGGCCGCAACTGTGATCACCTAGTCACATCGAAAGCCTTGGAAGCATGGACGAATTTTGTATGTGAAGTGTACTAATCCTCTGGCTTAATCAGCTAATGATAATTCCAGCTTTACGGTGGCAACTATTCTTGTCTAAAAATCTAGAATGGGAGATGTTCACCTACATGAGCTACACCTTATGAGAGCCAACCACATGTCAATGGGAGACAAGACCTGCTTTATCAGATGGCCAAACCTCCCACCATTAGAACAAAATGTGTGGGAAGTGAAATATAACATGTTCATTCCTGTCAGATGTCTTAGTTCACCTGCACCAAGGGCTGTTATTGAGCTCAACAAATATTGATGCAAATAAGACCGTAGTACCAGATATAGTTAAAATGCTCAGCCTTGCAGACGACTCCTGTACAAATGCAACAGTGTGGTATATAACAAGCAAACCAGGTAGTGTGGCTTGTGTCATTGTGAACGACAGTCAGCCATTTTGAAATTTAAAAATTGTCAATATGTTAATATATTAATCAAAATCACTAAATTTAAACCTAAACCTCATTGTCATTCCGATGAACCAAGCCATTGAATGCTTGTTGTAATCTGCTTAAATGTCAGCTGTGGTAATGCCCCAGTCCTCCTCCAATCTATTCCGCAATAACATAGTTTGTAGGTATACGTGATACAGATACTGTAATCATTGCGCGGCCGGGCATCCTTGTTAGGTTACAGATTTATATATTAATTAGTAATACTCGCTTTGCATCTCATTAAAATATTGCCTTGACGCGGAGATTTAACTGTCAGTATTTAAATTAATTGTTTCATGAAATTGTTGATCTCAGAGTAGCCCCTGCATCTCGGAGAATAAGTCAAATTATGACTGAAATTTAAACGGGGATATCTCTCATGGGCTGTGATGAAATAAAATCCCCTATTTTATTTTTTCTTGTGCATCGTTTAAGAATTTTACAGCAACAAATCTGAAAATCCAACAATTATGCTGATGGGATGGATCACAATCGCAATGATGATTGATTCTGATCATTTGTTTGACAACACATGAAACATTGCTGAAACGCACAATTTGCTCACAATTTTGTATTCATTTTGTATTATTTTTTAAAATTCGATCGGACCTTCATCCCTCCTATCTACTTCTCAAAAAAGTGTGTACTTTTTTTGCAAAAGACACACTAGTTTTATCAATTTTCCTCTGTGACTGTTGCAAAACGTTCATTTGCAAATTAAGGAAATGTACCAAATATCGTTATTGAAGTTGCTCGGTTTCTACGCTATCATTTGTACGCCTTCTTGGTGGAATATTTAGGGTCCATCAACGAAACATTTACCATTCAGAAACCATCAGCAATGCGCTGTTTATATTATAATACATACTAAATAACGCTTCCGAAATAATTATCTGAAAATTTAAGTTTTTTCATATTTGCGACAAAAAATGACCGAGGACGCATGAGAAATGTGTTTTATATTTAATATCGAAATATCTACAAGACATACACATTTTGTATGGGCACTATTGGATTCCTCATACCCAAAAACATGGGTATAGACATCAAAATCCTGACTCTAGCTTTGCTAGAGGCCAAGTTATGGCCAAATATGTGATTTCGATGGCGGCCATTTTGAATGTGCCATAAAACGAGGTTGAGGGGCGGGAAAAATTGAACCCCAATATTTCTGGCTTATTTGACCCCTAATAAAGCCATAAAAACAATAAAATCAATTTTGGCAACAGAAATGGCCAAAATGACATACCGCACCAGACTATATCCTGCAGGCGGTCAAACACGAGACGTTGACCCAATGTCGGGCTATTGTTGGCCCACCGTCTACGACGCTGAGCCACATTAGTATAGCCCAGTATTGGGTTACCGTGTCGTGTTTGACGCCACGCTGAATGTGGGCCGGCGGCACAAGCGGTGGGCCAACATTAACCCAGCTTTGGTTCAAAGCATCGTGACAGTACCGCCAGCATACATGCACCCGCAGCATGAAGTACTATTTAGGACTGAATGCCTACTGGCCAGCACCGGCGACGCTGGCCCAACATTTAACAGACATTGGGTCACTGTCGGCTTGTAATCGTCGCCAGACCAGCTGCTATTCCTAGCAAACACAAAAAATTTGCATAACATTAGCACAACGCCGGCCCACCGTCTTCGACGCTGGCCCAACATTGTACAAATGTTATAGAAATGTTTTGTGTTCACTGGGCCGCACGAGGCGTTGAACCAGTGCTAGTTTGATGCTTGGCCAGCGTCGCAGACGGTGGGCCAGCATTGGACCAGCATTTGGTCGACGTCGTGTTTGCTGGTTGTGTAGACAAGCACCAAAACAGAATAATAAATTCCGCTAATACATAGTATCTACTGTCCACAGGAGCCATTTAATAACATTAATTACAAAAGCCATTGACACTACATCTATAGCTATCAACCTTTATGGTTATGCAAGCCTGGTCAAATTTTTCACTTAAATTTTCCTTTCCATTTCAAATTCCTTTGGATAATGATCTAAAAAACCCTCCAGGGACATCCCACTCGACACACAACGTTTTTGCGACGTTGAATCAACGTCAGCGACGTTGATTCAATGTCGCAACAACGTTGTGTGTCCAGGGGGTATTATACTGCTACTGACACCCATTGCCCATACTCCGATATGAATAATTAAACACAGACCTGGTCAAACTGTACAGTTAGATCAAATGTATCTCTTCAAATGACCTTGGTTAGTGATCCTCAATAATCTCTATTCCAACACTGCCAGCATCTCAATGTCCATAATTATGTCAGATTCCCACGGGCCAGATATATAACCTTTCCAATGATACGAGATACAAAGTTGGTCAAAGTTTTTACTTAAATCACACTTATATTTTGAAATGACCTTGAATGATGACCTCTGGTGACCTTTACCACCACTACAGGTAGCCCAGCTTCATTTTGCATACTCTCAAATAAATAACCTTACAAAACACACACATGGTCAACAGGTTTAGTGAAATCACCTTCACCTGTTAGCTTGATTTGAAAGTTATGAGAAAAATTTCTCAACAATTTTGGCGGCCATCTTGAATTTGGACAATTTATCTGAGCAATAAAGTAAAATTGTGCCGGCAATAAATTCCGCACCAACAGATTACTAATAATATATCGTTTAAATGTATTTTTAGGTCGGCTATTATGATTTGATGTTTTTACAGCAATTTTGTGGCGGCCATTTTGAAAATGGCTAATTTGACGGTGATCGGACCATATTTCAGCTTGGAAACAGTGATTTTTGCATTTTACGGAAAACTTTCTATAAGAATGAGGATGTCTCCATATTCTACTCATAATGTCCGCTGGACTGTTTTAGAGGCCTTCAATATTTCAGAAATGGAGTCTCGACTAGGTTGATTTATAATAGAATTATGGGGAGTTAATGGGGAAGGAAGAACAAGATTGAAGCAGGAGGATGAAGATAAAGGGAGAAAAATGAGGACTAAAGATGAAATGGAATATGGACAAGAATAATTCAAAGGTAAATATAGAAAGAGAATAATAATGAGAAAGAGACTGATGAAGAACACCGAGGAGGATAAGGATTAACAAGGGGAAGAATGGAAAAGAATGACCAAGGGGGTGAAGAAGGGGAAGTGTGAATAAAAAGATGAAAGAGTAGGAGAAGAAAGAAGAAGAATGGATATGAGAAAAAGAGGATATAAGGAGTGGGAGACTAAAGAGGAAGAGAAAAGAAGGAAGAATAACACAGACCTGTATTCTCTACTTGGTCTACATTTGTACCCACCTGTATTCTCAAGTTGATCAACACTTCTACTCGATTGTATTATCTAGTCAGTCTGTTATGTAGTCGACATTTCCGGTAGATCTTCGCTGATATCCACCTGTAATGTTTGATCTACACTTACCCCTCCCCCCTATACATTTTATATGGTGTAGTCGGCTCACACTTGTACCTACCTGATGGTCATATTGACCAATCCGAAGCCTACAATATGTCGTAACTTGTACGAGAGTACAGGCCCTGCATCTTCTAGTTGGTCAACATTTGTCTGTGTGTAAAAGGGTCCACACTGTTGTACTCACCTGATCGGCTCATTCGGTCCGGTTGTTCCGGTTGGAACATGGGTACTGGGTTCGAATCAAAGCCTGGAATATGTAGTGATTTCTATATAATAGTATGCATTATAAGGACACATTCGATAAAAGTAGGACTAAGTCCCGGCTTCGGGTTTCCTTCTGTAGCAATATTGCATAAAGCGAGTTAAAGCATTATTATTTACTCACTCCCTTGTACTCACCTGTATTCTTTGGCCAGAGGTTGATCATGTTGAGGGTCGGCGTCCAGTACATCTTTCATTTCCCGATACAGACCAACACGTGAGTCAGTCACTCTGTTCCATCGGCTCCAGTGATACTCAGCAGTGGGCAGTTTGGGTTTTCTGTTGTCATGACAACGACATGTATAAGATTGACGTCCATCTGGATCTATGCTCAGAATAATACACGTCTTATTGTAAGAGCCATCCGCACATCGCTGTTTCTCAGATACACATTCATTTCCTATGGCTTTGTTGTCTTCCAGATCGTGGAGCTCACACGTCTCATAATATGGAGGCTTTATCTCACTGCAGCGAGAGTGATTCAGATTCAGAATGTGCCCGGTCATCAGATGCATCCTCTCTCTCGCTAGTTCTGCTCTCATGAAAACCACATGCCCAGACGCAATGGTAAGCTACGCTATTGTCTGACGCTGTCTGCGCGAATCACATCCCGTGCTGGAGCCAGTATATCCATAATTCACGTGGCCTCGTTAACCCTTTAGCCGCCGAGTTATTCAATTGGAAGTTTCACTTGAAATTGTGTCTCGCATACGCGATCCACAACTTCGGGTGAGCAGGTGAGTGAAAATACTCCAGATTTGACAAAATGAAGGTCAACGATTTCACCCACTACGAGCCGCGAATTGCTATCGCAATTCTCGAATTGTAGTGGATGAAGATTATTGTCATGTATTGGTAAACCAATTTCATGGATATTTTCAATCTAAAACCCTTAGTTGTCGGATAATTCATTCTGCTTTTTCAAGGACGTGAAATGATGTTATGGTGCATCTTTGAGAGTTTAAAGGGTTAAAGGGTTTGCCTGACAAACAACTCGATCGGCGGGATCGGCGGGGTCTGTAATCTTTTGTATTGAATTTGCCTGTTGGCCTACTGTTGAATACTTAAATTATTGTCTCAACGTAAACGTGCAATAAATAGACATGTCACGCCATGTTGAGAACAACAGTGCTCAGGCTAGTTGAAAACCTACCATATGGCGACAGTAGCGCCATCTGAATTTAAATTGCACCAGAAATTGTGGTCACAATCTGACCATTGTACAGACCGTAATGTTGGATCTCGATGTTCACTGGGATTGGAATGTTAATTCTTGACACCAATGCAATTCTGTTTCCTGGGGCATCTTGCACCAGTGGGTGATACGAGGTGGAGCGGCGGTGTTGGTGCCTTGATTTTGGACGTCTGTGGTAGTGTGGAAATTTGGCTTAGCCAGCTAAAGTTAGGGTGTAGGTGAACACATCCTAGCATTATCACATGCAGTACAGTTATTTGGGCCTATTTCTTCCTGGTTTATCTTCAAATAATTAAACTATCTATTATCAACAAAGCCAATTGCAATGATATTATTTTGTTATCACAAAATAATCATGGGTTTTATTGACATTATATGTTTTAGCACATGCAACTTATTTTCATGTCAGATTGCTCTCCCACCTTAAAGTATATTTGAATTAAATAACATAGTTTCGATCAGCAGATTTATTAGAAAATGTGGGTAACATCTATAGGGTTCGAATCCATTTTGCGGCAAGTAAGATAAAAAAATGTATATGTTGTTCAACATTACCATTTGGAGATTGTGTATCTCAAGTCGCCGTCACAAATAGCGCAAGATTATTATCGATTTCTCTCTGTCAAATCATTTGCACATCTCTATGTTGTTAGGAATGCGATTTAATTTTTATTTGTAAGCCTTGACTTGCATGTCAAATAGCTCATTGCTGCCTATTTTCCTTTGCACGCCAGTATTGACGAACACGGGTCTATAGTGACTTTAGACCCTAATTCATTACAAATAATTAACCCTCCAACCGCAAAATTATTAAATATGAATTTTCACCCACTTGAAGTTGTGCCTCGCTGACGCGATCCACAACTTCAAGTGAGTGAAAATTATTCAGATTTGGCAAAATGGAGGTCAACTGTTTTCAAATATTGCTGATTGATGTCACATTTTATCTTTGTCACATGTTTAAAAGGTGAAAACCCGAATATATGCGACACCGGCGGTTAAAGGGTTGAAGGGTTATTATTCGTATTTTTGGGGAGCTAAAATCGATCCCTGGAGATCAATTTGAATTTCACTAGAAACTTGAACAAATTACTTGCACATCTCCATATTGTTGGGTATGTCATCGTAAAATTTGGATAGTTTTAGGTTTTTAAATTTGTGCGCAACAAAAATAATATGAAGTTGTTCTGTGGCGGCCATTTTAAATTTTTGTAGCATTTAAAAAAAATCATTTGCATATCTCTATGTTGCTGGGAATGCGATTTAATTTTTTCTCCTACTAGTTTCTGGGTTTTTGCAGGCACAAAAAAGCGCGACGGACGCGTAACGGACACGCAATGTGTGACGGATCCCGACGTGACCCGTACTAAGTGGAAATTTGAACTAATTTATAGCTGCCTATAATTATTTTATGCTACATTTGAAAGCGTTTTTTTTTATACTTCGATAAATTTCAGTCAATATTTAAGGTAATTTTTGTTTTGATTGTACGAAAAAGCGTAGTCGACACTGAAAGGTTCAATAATTATTAGAAATAACGAGGTCAAGCTCAGGCTAGGCCTAATAATATAATTATGGACGATGAATAATTATTTATGGAGATCTGTTTCGCTGTTATATTGTGGTGTCCGATTTTATTTTAATTATTTCTTCTTCAGGCCAATAATGTAAATCCCGATATTATCATTGTTGCATGTGCATAAATGTGGCCTATAGCCCCTATTCATTCATTCATTCATTCATTCATTCATTCATTCATTCATTCATTCATTCATTCATTCATTCATTCATTTATTCATTCATTCATTCATTCTTTCATTCATTCATTCATTCATTCATCATTCATCCATTCATTCATTCATTCATTCATTCATATCATTCATTCATTTATTCATTCATTCATTCATTCATTCATTCATTCATTCATTCATTCATTCATTCATTCATTCATTCATTCATTCATTCATTCTTTCATTCATTCATTCATTCATTCATTCATTCATTCATTCATTCATTCATTCATTCATTCAATCAATCAATCAATCAATCAATCAATCAATCAATCAATCAATCAATCAATCAATCAATCAATCAATCAATCAATTTAAAACAATAATTCGGGATTTATTTGGCAATTTCCTTGATAAATTTCAATAGAGAATAAATCATTATTTTTGAATAGTCGAGCATAGTCGGAGCTTCTGGAAGTCATAATTCCCCAGCAAACATGATACTTGGAACCAATGTTCACCTGCGACGCTGACCCAACATTAACACAACATTGGTTAAAAGTATGTCTCCTTTGGGCTATTGTTATAGCTAATATAGGCTATACTATTACATAGGAGTTTAAGCGTATACAAAATGTGCGCTTTTAATAAAGATGCGCTGTACATTATTACATGACAAGGGAATTCACTGGGGTCTCCCCTAGAACTATCATTTAGCCACGGACGTACAGGTCAACGTCGATACATTTTGGGGATACCTGTGAGACTCTTGGACCACTGACTCAGCTGCAAGCGACGTCTCTCCCAAGCACTGTCGAGCAACGTCGTGCAGACGTCCGAGCTCGAGACATTCGGTGGTAGCCCACGCCTCATATTGGTGCAAAAGGCCCCAGGACTCTAGGTCTACTGATTCAGAACATTCTGGTGCCATGTTTTCCGTTTGGGTTTAAATGTCATCTTGCGGTCATTTAATGTTTACCATCTTTAACATACCAAAAAGGCATGCATGTACAGTGTCCATGGTGTCCACATATTACAGTGTCCACATACACAGATACATGTCACTAAGTAAAGCATATTGTATCTTCCATACAGCAAGGCTTTTTGACGCAGTGAGGTTGTCAGGCCAAGGTGTCGAGCCTTGCTGTGCAGGGTGACACCCTTTTAGTAAGAAAGCTCGTTAGTCAGAAGGCCCTTCAGTCAGAAGGCCTGTCAGTCAGAAGGCCCATTAGTCAGAAGGCCCGTTAGTCAGAAAATCAATTAGGATTTTTTTGTCAGAATTTGTTCATTGGGCGGTGACCAATGCTAGGGGACGCATTTGATTAAAATGTTTGTTGACCAGCTATTGATGAAAAAATATTGAGAGTTGTGCAAAAAATTAGGTAGTTTGATAAATAATTTGAGAGAGAAAAATAGCCATGATAAATTATAATGTGGAAAAGTATAAACAAACAGATTGCACAACTGAGAGTAAAACCAGTAAAACCCCATAGAGATCAAATGTTGCGTCTCTAGGGTATTAGTATATACTTTCGCATATTAGTTATATTAGTTGGTAATAAGTCGATATGATCTTGAAAAAAATTCACTGGCATTCTTGATGACTGGTTGTTCGCTTGGTTGGGTTATTTTCAGCAATGAGTGCGCTTCAATTTTTACAGGAGTATACTCTTTTTTTTTGCATATATATAAACTTTAGTGAAATAGATGTGAAAAGTGTGTCATGAGAAACCCCACAATATTTCTCAACTGGTGTTGAGTTTGTAGCCATTTATGTCAAGTGTTGATAAATGTATCAATTTGCTCAGAATAAATACTAAATTGTTTGTCCAACTATTCTGATAACTAGCATTATTTGTGGAATCTTTTACGTGGAAAGGCATATTCAAGAAAGTGAAGTCTACCTAAGCACGGGATAACTATTGTATAATGGGATAGCAGTATATATTATTACCGTGCTAATTAAGACGAGCGCAGAATTATAATCTCATTATAATCTGTTTGTAGTATCTTGTTATCTCGACCATTTTTTCTCAGCAAGTCTCAAATTTCATATTGCTTGTTCATATTTACATTCTTCTAAACTGATATGCAATTATTATTATTATTATTATTATACTATCGTGTTCCTATATGTAGAAAATTGACTATAATTTACAGGCAACTTGGCAATAACCACTTGATCTACTTATTATTGGTATTTTTCATTCATTGAAACTGGAAATTACGTCAGCAACATTAGGTTCAAAAACATAATACTATTATTAACACAACCCTTATGCAAGTGCTAGATGTTGTTACTGGCACAAGTAAATACATAAAGACAAATAATTGGTCATAGGGCTGACAAATTAGATGATTTTGGTAATTATCTGACTTTCTGACTAACGGACCTTCTGACAAACGGGCCTTCTGACTAATCATCCTTACTTATTTTCTGACTAACGGGCCTTCTGACAATCGGGCCTTCTGACTAATCATCCTCACTGGTTTTCTGACTAACGGGCCTTCTGACTAACGGGCCTTCTAAAAGGCGGACACCCTGTGGAGTGCTGCAGCATACCCACCAGAAAGCACTTCTTTTGTATGCAACCTTTCCTTAAAAAAAACATAAGTTATCATAAACCGTTGGAAGTCTTGAAATCTCAAGATTATGGCCAGGGTGGATAAAAAGAACGAACATTTGGAAAATCAACCCTTTGTGAAGCAATATCACATATTAGACTAGGCATATTTTCAGAATATCAGAAATCTGTAAGCATTTTGAGGAAAAGTTGGAAAACCAGCTTTCTAATCTAATTGGGGTATGAAGAACCCGAACGAAATCCTTCCCAAGCTGATAATTAGAGCATAGCTAGTCAAAAATCGAAATTAAGATTAGTGCCATTTTTTACCAATAATTTAATAATTTCGAAAAGTATGTTCCTTTTTGAAAGTTTTGGTCTTGGATTTTTTTTGTAACAATTCTCTTAACCTGAGTGAGTTATGCTGAATTAAAAAAATAGCAATGACCAAAATGTTGTGAATCAGACTTAAGACATCGAAAAACAAAATGGCCGCCAATTGAAATAATTATGTTTAGTCCATGGACTCTTCCACCAAGGTGTGCATATTGGTATAAACCCACGAAATTTGACACAAGGACTCCTTATAAAAAGCTTAGTGTTTTTATTTTTATTTTTGCGGGGGACAAAACTCCTCCTTCATAAGAGGCCTAATTTGTATAAATACAAGATGGCCGCACATGATTTGCCAATTATCAGATTATGACTCATAACTTTGAAACAGATGAAGATAGATAAATGAATAGCGTATCAAAATAACTAGAATAGAATTGCCAACAATATACAATAACGTGGGCCATAATGATGACCAAGGCTTCATTTCAATAAATCCAAGATGCCCACTATGTGATTTGCAGATTATCAATCGTCAGTAGGCCTACAGTAGCCTATAGAGTACAGTTTGACGGCATTAAAGTATAGTCAACTGTCAAAATTCGCAGGACATGAGTCTCCCAGAATGCAATGATGACCGTGGGTAGGCCTAGGCCCTATTTCATAATAATACTAAATATGCGTTTCATACACAATGCCGCTTTAAGATCAAGTTCTCAAATCACAGCAACTTTATATATACTTGAGCGACAATTATGAGTTAATAATTCCACCAAAGCCTTTAGCCCTGACTCTTAGCTGGGAGTTAGTTCGCAAACAAACTGACTGTATTACTGCGGTGATCTCAAAACGGGCTGACGCACGCTTGAATTGACACCAAGTAAACACAAAAACATTTATATGACTTTATGCAATGTTAGACCAACGTTGACGACGTTGGGCCGACTGTGTATAAATGTTATACAAATGTTTTGTCTTTGCTGGGCAGGAGGACTATGGAGTAGTATCCATAGTATTGTAATCAGGTTATAGCTACTCAGCTGAATGCAATCAACCTGTAGGCCTACTGTATATACTGAAGGCCTATACACGTGACCTATGCATGCCCACTCTGAAGATGACCGGAGGTTTAATATCAGCAAGGGTGCTGGGATGATTGCTAGTAGTAGTACTTTTAGCCCCCATCCAGGGATGGTCATTAGGGATCTGTTCCATCAGTTGCATGCTATACATCATGGTACGGAAACACTAGTCTCCAGCAATCATCCAAAGGAAGCTGCAGCCTCCCCTTATCTGGCCATAATCTTTGGGAGAATTGCCAGTTGCATACCCTGGTTCCTCCACTCAACTGCGGTGTTTGACATTAGGTCTCTCACAGGGGATGGATGGAGTTACCCTTCCTATTGTTACTCTGGGGACTATCCGACCCGAGGACAGCGGAGCTGCGCGAAATGCCCCAGAGTTCAAGCATCAAATTGCACAGCGAAACCCGAATCTCCGGCTTTCTGGGCATGTCTGGGGGTAGATCCCCTAGACATGCCCAGAACCACTTATTCGGGCGAGCAAAGGAAAATGCTCTCAACAACCCACCATGCCCTATCACCTCACCCTCACATCATCATCTGTACATCATTCATCTCATCAATTGACTACAACGTTTTTATCATATTACAATGTCACTCATAAGACCATTTGTGCCGAAAAGTGACGTAATTCAATGATTTACCACTACTACTAGCCTGAAACTACAATATCGAATTACAATGTCAATTAAAAGACCATTTGTGCCGAAAGGTGACGTAAAGCAATGATTTACTACTACTACTACTACTACTACTACTACTACTACTACTACTACTACTACTACTTTCATGCAGAGTCGGCCAGAAATTATGTATTTTAAAAATACCCCATCAGCCGGTGTCAGTTCAGTCCACACATTTGTCGGACGTTGACCACTGTTGACTGCATAGTTAGTATTGTGGGGAGCCTCCGTGACCGAGAGGTAGCGTGCTCGGCCTCAGACCGCCAAGGCTCGAATTTCGAATCCTGTGTCTGGAGGACAGTGTCATCTCAATCATCTCACCATCCTCAGGAGGTTCTCCTGGCCCAGTTTAGCCTATATGTGCACAAAAGTGGCCTAAAGCCCGATTCATTTCATTTCATTTTTGTTGACTGCATGATTATTTATTAAAAGCAGTGTTTGTGTTCTTGTTTGGCCATCCACATCTCTGTTGTGTGTAGCTGTGCTTACATCCAAGTGAACTGGTAAACACACAGTAATCACGAGCCAATATTGGTTAATATTGGCCCGCCGTCTACGACGTCCGCCCAACATTTTCACTCAGTGTACCCAGCTTTAGGCCAACATTGGTTCAACGGCTTGCGTCTGCTGGGCACTAGACACTGAACCAATGTTGTTTCAATACCAATTTCGTGTATGCAGCTGCCGAACACAATCTAACAGCAGCAGGTCCCCAGCCGACGCGACACGTTAAAACGAGGATATTTTAATGTTGGGCCAGCGTCGCAGACGTTGGGCCAACATTAAAACATCATCCTTTTAACGTGTCTTGTTTACTGGGACACTTTCTTGAAAATTAACTCAATAAACCCGAGACGTTGAACCAATGTTGGTTTATTGTTGGGCCGACGTCGTCGTCATTGGGTCAACCATTTTGTGTTTACTGGGAAGCAGTTCTATATCTTTATGTGAATACGCTAAAGCACAGTAAGGCTACTATGTTTTTTTCTCTGTTTTAGATGAGCGCGCGTATTAGATTTAGGCAGCGCATTACCAAAAAACATTTGTTTTTTTCTGCCCAGCGCGCGCATTAGATTGTTGCCGATTTTCCAAAAAAACAGGTAATTTCGGAAGATAAAAAACATTTAAAAAAAAAACAATTTTATTCCGGGAGATAAAAATAACATTTTTCCAGCTATGTTTTTTTTGGCTTGTTTTTTTCGTCGCCCTCATTAACTTTTTTTCAAATAGACCAATTTTTTTTTATTTTGTCGACCTCGTTTACTTTTCTAGAAATTTGTCTGATGTTTTTTCTGCGTCACCCTCATTAATTTTTCAAAAAATAGGTTCAATGGTTTTTTTTCATAAATGTTTTTTTTCCGCCCTCCCTCATTAGATTTTGGATTTTTGTCTGATCCGAAAAATTAAACATGTGGCCTAGGAACCTCTGTCGTTAAAGGTCAGGCTTATGGTTCGATATCGAGTCTAAAGATTTATGTAGCTTTATATTTACCCCCACCCCGGCCACTGGACTGGTCGTTGGGGACATGTCATACAGTTGAACATCAATCATGCACAGTACCGGGTATAGGTATACATACATACATGATAGTGTTGTAAAATGGGTAAAATGGGTAAATTGTATGAGCTTTAACTCATAATCATTTATATAAATTTATTCATAATCATTAATCATCTCATGCATATTATCATAATCAGTTTTTATCATACGAAACTATTGTATACACATGCCTTCTTAGGTTGATATTATTATTTTACAGTCTCTTGTAACTCACATTGATCGACCAGTCTTTACTTTAGTAAACTGTATGAATCTGTATTCATAATGTAAACTGGATGATACCTTAATAAAGATTTACTACTACATAATTAAAGCGACACAATCAAGTTAAAATCATAAAAAATTCGGTGATTTTATTTTGGTTTCTCAATATGACCATACAATGTAAACATGTCCATAGACTAGAAATGCAAAAGTTTTAAAAATGTTGTGCTGCGTATTTACCAGTTAAGCGAGATATAGAGACGAAATTCACGTATTTCTTATTTTGGACATGAATGGAAATGGAAAACCCTACAGAGTAAAGTCGGCTCGGATATACTGCAGTGTAGAAAATATATTTAGAATATTTCTCAATTTCAGTAATTCGTATGATAGATTTGATCATACACCTGGAGCGCACTAAAACGGGGTGAGTACGAAAAATATAATGTTACTTGGTCACTATTTATTCAATACGATACAAAATAATCTTTGACTTTATAATTCGCTGTCTTAAGTCACTCAAGAAATTATTATCAGTGATGTAGACTATACAGTGCTTGTTATACAGGACAACACGCAAAAGAAAAAAAAGGTTTTATTTGTTCAAGCAATCATAATTTACAAAAGCTGCTTGTATTCGGTAGGACAATTATGATGTAAAATGTACCTTCTTAGTAGGGTCCAAAACCCTGTTTTCGTGACCAACCTTCTGCAAGTAAGGTTTGACGGTTGTTTCAGGTAGCTCAAGGTATTTGTAAAAAAATAAGCTCCCACGCCTCTTTTGAAAAGGCGGGAATAATTTTCCAGAGCGTAAAATCAAAAATGGCCGCCATCGATCACGGTGAAAATGAATGAATGATTGCATATGAATGAATATATACACTTCTATAGCGCCCAAATCTTCGGTGTCCCGCGCTCATAGGCACGAAAATCAGAAGAGGTGTTCAGTACCATAGTCGCAATTTCATTCCGGGTCACCAACTGAGCATGCATGATACAAAAGAACTAGGTCGGAAAAGCTTGGTTAAAATAAAAAGTTTTTAATTTTTTACTGAAAGAGTGAACTGTTTTTGAAGTTCTAATTTCACCGGGGAGTTGATTCCACAATTTTGGTGCCGATACAGAAAAACACCCTCCACCCTTCTTGGTCTTGATCTGAGGAACAAATAACATATTTTGGTCAGATGAGCGAAGATCACGAGTACGTTTCGGAGGTTCAAGCATTTCCTTAAGATAGATTGGCTGATTGTTGCATAAGGCCTTATAGGTGACTAAACAAATCTTGCATTTTATTTTAAAACAGACAGGAAGCCAATGTAACGACTTTAGAAGGGGTGTTGTTCTGGAAAAAAAAGAGAACGTGTCACTACCCGGGCCAGACAATTTTGAACTCTCTGAAGCCTGTTTAATTCTCGGTTTGTAACATTATAGAGACCATTGCAGTAGTCCAGTTTACTTGAAACGAGCGCAGTTTTTAGAGAATTCCGATGTCAAACACCGACGCAGGCGACGTAATCACGAATGTGATATTAGCAAGAACGAAAAACCAATGATATGTGTTTTCTGAAATTCAAACCGCCGTCAAACACGACTCCAAGATTTCGAGCGGAGTCCGTTGGTGTTGTTTCTTGATCTAATAATTTTGCGGGGAAATGTTTCATAAATTGTTTTCGATGTAATTTTGTTCCATACAGTAAAACCTCTTAGTACCGTAAAAACCCTTTAAACACTAGGACCGTCAAAATTGCAAACCGCAATTTGAAATATTGCGTATGAAGTGATTGTTTGCTAAAACTGTGGTAATTTTCTATTTAAATATTTTTTAAATTATTTACTATCCTCACATATGACACAGGCTTTCACATGGATGTAAATATTTTGTGTCTGATCAATGACAAATGCACAATATAGCTTTAAGTTGGTATTTTAACACGTAATTTTACTCATTTTTTCATACTTTTTCACTAAATAGACAAAATACTTTTCTCTCAGCCGATTTTTGTATAGTATAAATGTTTAGTTTGATTCAAACATGTTCTAGAACTTTTGTTAACTTAAAATTAACCCATTTGGAATAAAAATAATGAATTATGTGAACATATTACTCGCTTTTTTCGTTAGACGTAAAATTAGCTCGCTTTTCTTCAGGCTCGGGAAAATGGACCATATGTCACATTTTTGCCCACTGAGTAGTCAAATTTTAAGCTATATCAATATATTTGATTTCAATAGAAAGCTACTGGCACATGCCTTCACAAGGATGTAAAATATTTTGTGTCTGATTATTGACAAATGCACAAGAAAGCTTTAAGTTGGTATTTTAACTCTTAATTTGACCTTTTTTCATACTTTTTCAGTAAATAGTCAAAATACTTTTTTCTCAGCTGATTTTTGTGTATAATAAATATTTAGTTTTGATTCAAACATGTTCTAGAACTATTGTTGACCTCAAATAAAACCATTTGGAAGAAAAATAGAGAGTTAAGTAAACATATTACATGCTTTTTTGGATAGACGTAAAATTTGCGCGCTTTTTTTTTGGCTCAGGAAAATTGTATGTATCTCACAGTTTTGCCCAATAAATAGTCAAATTTTGAGCTATATCAATATATTTGATATCATTAGAAAGCTACTGGCACAGGCCACGGATGTAAAATATGTTGTGTCTAATCTTTGACAAATGCACAAGAGAGCTTGAAGTTGGTAATTTAACACTTAATTTTACCTATTTTCATACTTTTTCGGTACATAGTCAAAATACTTTTCTCTCAACTGGTTTTTGTGTATAATAAATATTTAGTTTTGCTACAAACATGTTCTAGAATTATTGTTGACTTAAAATAAACCCATTTGGAATAAGAAATGATGAGCTATTTGAACATATTACACACTTTTTTGGGTTGGATGTAAAATTTGGGCACTTTTCTTCCCCCCCCCCCCCCGGGGGGAATTGACAGTGTTTCACATTTTCGCCCAATGAGTACTGGTTACCCAAATTTAAAAAAATGTACAAACATCTTTAATAGCAGGTAAAAGTAATTATCAAGGGCTTTAACGTGGATACATAATATTGTATTTATGTTAAATACGAAATGTACAACAATTGTATTTTATCTCTCTATTTGAACGATTTTCAACGTTTTCTTGGTCAATACCAGCAAGACTTCTCGCTCATGTTAACTTTATATGATATAAATGTTTGTTATTACTTTTAAATTCTCTGGAGCCATTTTTCAAAAGTTATCTTGACGACTGAAGAAGTGATCACAGCCACTTTTAAAGTTATCTCAGCCACTACAAAAGTTATTTTAGCCACTGGAGAAGTGATCATAGCAACTTTAAACGTTATCTCAGCCACTACAAATGTGATCTTGGCCACTGATGAAGTGATCACAGCAACTTAAAAAGTTACCTCAACCACTACAAAAATTATCTTGGCGAGTGAAGATGTGATCACAGCCACTTTAGAAGTTACCTCAGCCACTACAAAGGTGATCTTGGCCACAGAAGAAGTGATAACAGCCACTTTTAAAAATATCTAAACACTACAAAAGTGATCTTGGCCACTGAAGAAGTGGTTACAATAACTTTTAAAGTTATCTTTGCCACTATAAAAATGCTTTTGGCGACCGACGAAGTGCTCATAACGACTTTAAAAGTGATCTCAGCCACTACAACAGTGATCTTGGACACTGAAGAAGTGATCTCAGTCACTGTAAAAGTTATCTCAGCCACTACAAATCTTATGTCAGCCCGTAAAAGTGATCTTGGCCACAAAAAACTGATTTTAGTCACTGAATAAGTGATCACAGCGACTCCAAAAGTTATCACAGCCAATACAAAAGTGATCTTGGCCACTGAAGAAGTAATCATAGCCACTTTAAACGTTATCTCAGCCACTACAAAAGTGATCTTGGCTACTGAAGAAGTGATCACAGCCACTTTAAATGTTATCTCAGCCATCGCAAAGGTGATCTTGGTCAGTAACAAACTGTTGTCAGCCACTGACAAAATTATCTCAGCCACTACAAAGTGATGTTGGCCACTGAAGAAATGATCACAGCCACTTGAAAAGTTATCTCAACCACTACAAAGTTGCTGTGATCACTTCTTTAGTGGACAAGATCAGTTTGTTTGTGACCAAGATCAGCTTTGTGGTGGCTGGGATGATTTTTAAAGTGGCTGTGATGGCTTCTTAAGTGGTCAAGATCACTTTTGTAGTGACCTAGATCACTTTTTTAGGGACTGACAAAAGATCATTAGTGCCAATGGCACTTTTGTATCGGCTGAGATGACTTTTAAAGTGAATGTGATCACTTCTACGGTGGACAAGATCAGTTTTTTTGTGGCCTAGATCACTTTTACGGGCTGACATAAGATTGTTAGTGGTCAAGATCACTTTTGTAGTGGCTGAGATGATTTTTAAAGTGACTGAGATCACTTCTTCAGTGGCCAAGATCACTGTTGTAGTGGCTGAGATCACTTTTAAAGTCGCTGTGAGCATTTTGTCAGTGGCCAAGATCATTTTTATAGTGGCAGAGATAACTTTGAAAGTTATTGTAACCACTTCTTCAGAGGTCAGGATCACTTTTGTAGTCGTTTTGATATTTTTAAAAGTGGCTGTGATCACTTCTTCAGTGGCCCAGATCACTTTGTAGTGGCTTAGATAACCTTTAAATTGGCTGACACCAGTTTGTTAGTGGCCAAGATCACCTTTGTAGTGGCTGAGATAGCTTCTAAAGTGGCTGTGATCACTTCTTCACTCGCCAAGATAACTGTTGCAATGGCGAGATAACTTTTTAAGTTGCTGTGATCATTTCATCAGTGAACAAGATCACTTTTGTAGGGGCTAAGATAACTTTTAAAGTAGCTGTGTTCACTTCTTCAGTGGCTAAGACAATTTTTGTAGTGGTTGCGGTCACTTTTAAAGTGGTTGTAATCACTTCTTCAGTGGTCAAGATCACTTTAATAGTGGCTGAGATAACGTCTAAAATTACTGTGATCACTTTTTCAGTGACCAAGATCAGTTTTGTAGTAACTGAGATAATTTTTAAAGTCGCTGTGATCACTTCCTTAGTGGCCAAGATCGCATTTGTAGTGGCTGAGATGACGTTTAAATTTGCGATGATCACTTCTTCGGTGGCTAAGATAACTTTTGTAGTGGCTGAGATAACTTTAAAAATGACTGTGATCACTTCTTCAGTCGTCAAGATAACTTTTGAAAAATGGCTCCAGAGAATGTAAAAGTAATAACAAACATTTATACCATATAAAGTTAACATGAGCGAGAAGGCTTGCTGGTATTCACTAAGAAAACGTTGAAAAATTTTCAAATGGAGGGATAAAATACAAAGTTAGCGCTTAATTAAGTTAGCGCTTAATCGCCCTTGATAGTTACTTTCAACTGATATCAAAGATTTTGGTACATTTTTTTATTTTGGGTATCCGGTACTCATTGGACAAAAATGTGAAACACTGTCAATTTCCCCGAGCTGGAAGAAAAGTGCCCAAATTTTAAATCCAACCCAAAAAGTATGTAATATGTTCGAATAGCTCATTATTTTTTATTCCAAATGGGTTTATTTTAAGTCAACAATAATTCTAGAACATGCTTGAATCAAAACTAAATATTTATTATACACAAAAATCAGTTGAGAGAAAAGTATATTGACTATGTACTGAAAAAGTATGAAAAATAGGTAAAATTAAGGGTTTAAGTACCAACTTCAAGCTCGCTTGTGCATTTGTCAAATACTAGACACAAAATATTATACATTCGTGGCCTGTGGCAGTAGTTTTCTATTGATATCAAATATATTGATATAGCTCAAAATTTGACTACTCATTGGGCAAAACTGTGAGATACATACAATTTTCCTGAGCCAAAAGAAAAGCGCGCAAATTTTACGTCTAACCAAAAAAGCATATAATATGTTCACATAACTCACTATTTTTATTCCAAATGGGTTTATTTCAAGTCAGCAATAGTTCTAGAACATGTTTGAATCAAAACTAAATATTTATTATACACAAAAATCAGCTGAGAAAAAAGTATTTTGACTATTTACTGAAAAAGTATGAAAAAAGGTCAAATTAAGGGTTAAAATACCAACTTCAAGCTTTCTTGTGCATTTGTCAATAATCAGACACAACATATTTTACATCCATGTGAAGGCATGTGCCAGTAGCTTTCTATTGATATCAAATATATTGATATAGCTCAAAATTTGACTACTCAGTGGGTGAAAATGTGAGATATGGTCAATTTTCTCGAGCCTGAAGAAAAGCGAGCTAATTTTACGTCTAACGAAAAAAGCGAGTAATATGTTCACATAACTCATTATTTTTATTCCAAATGGGGTAATTTTAAGTCAGCCATAGGTCTAGAACATGTTTGAATCAAACTAAACATTTATACTATACAATAAATCGGCTGAGAGAAAAGTATTTTGTCTATTTAGTGAAAAAGTATGAAAAAATGAGTAAAATTACGTATTAAAATACCAACTTAAAGCTATATTGTGCATTTGTCATTGATCAGACACAAAATATTTTACATCCATGTGAAAGCCTGTGTCATATGTGAGAAAAATAAATAATTTTAAAAATATTTAAATAGAAAATTACCACAGTTTTTGCAAACAATCACTTTGCGATTTCGACGGTACTAGTGTTTAAAGGGTTTTTGCGGTACTTTTGGACAGGATGATTTTTGTAAGACGCGCAGATTCGGATTCCTGAGAAAATTTCACTATAGGTGGAACTCTTGGATCGTATGGACCTTTCAACACAAATAAAACCCCCCTAGCTCTGGGACTATCTGTTTTATCTGGGTTTAACTTGAGTTTACTATTTCTCATCCATCCAACAGACAATCCTGCAATAGTGCCAATGACATCTCTGGTTCTGATTTGGATAGTGTGATATAAATCTGCGTGTCATCAGCATAAAGATGGTGACACACATTATGTCTAGATATTATTTTACTAAGAGGTGTTGTATAGAGTGTGAAAAGGAGCGGCCCAAGGACAGATCCCTGGGGAATACCATACTTTGTTTGGAAAGGTTCACCCACACATTCTTTAACCATTTGCTGTCGATCCAACAGATATGAGGCAAACCACCGGAGGCTTTTCCAGAGATGCCATACCAATTCTCATACAGGCTGTGACTCTACTGTGGTCCAGTGTTTCAAAAGCTGCCGAAAAATCTAACATAACCAAAGCTGTTGTTTTTTCATCATCTAAATTCCCCCAATAAGTCATTTTGAACCTTCAGCAACGTAGTCTCAGTAGAATGCATGGGCCTGTAAGCTGATTCATAACGATTTAGAAGGTCGTTTGACTCTAAGTGAGAGCGTTTTGCAATAATTTTTTCCAGCAACTTAGATAAAAATTTCAAATTTGAAACAGGTCTGTAATTTTTCCTGTCATCCTTTGATAATAAGGTTTCTTAGGCAGCGGAGTTATATGCGAAAGTTTGAGCGTGTCTCGAAAAAACCACCCGATTTCACAGACAGGTTAACTAACTTGGTAATATGGGTCAGCGGTACATCCACACATGATTTTAATAGATCGGTGGGTATTGGATCCAGCGCACATGTCTTGGTTCGAGATGTCAGAATTAATTTTCTTACCTCCTGTGAGGTAGCTGGTTCAAAACGTGTCAAATGATTTCACATGAGAGAAGCAAATACTTTTAAAAATAACACCACAAATCGATTCCCCACCCCAAAAATATATAAAAAAGAGGTGTTACATGAAATTTTAGGTCAGCAAGATCAAAAGTTAGCTGTTTATAATGGATTCAACCTCGGCGCTGACGCGTTTTCCTATTTTTGGATTATAAATCTTACATTTTTACACTTGTATGGTAAATACTACTACTCGACCTCAATAAATCCATTTCCTACATAAATGCATGCAAAAATGAGTTCCAATGGGAGACCAGTGGATGAAATAAGTGATTTCTTGCTTTTCACCGTGACCGATGGCGGTCATTTTGGATTTTACGCTCTAGAAAATTCCGCCCGCCTTTTGAAAAGAGCCGTAGGAGCTTATTTTTTTACAAATACCTTAAGCTACCTAAAACAACCGTCAAATCTTACTTGCAGAAGGTTGGTCACGGAATCATGGTTTTGGACCCTACTAGCTGCTTAACCATGGCCTTTTCTCACATTTCATTTCCCTTGAGGTGCGTGAGATGATTTCTGCAATTCCATCCTACTATTATCATAAAGGTGAATAAAAGTGAATTTATGCGTAGATCTTATAAAGAATCAAAGTCTAGTGTATCAAATTGAAGCTCGTTACGTCATTTTAATGATTGTTATTAATTATAAAATTTGAATTCATTTAATTAGACAAGAAACATATGACACGATGCATATTATGCAACGGGGATTCATTAAAAGTGTAAAAATATGTTTAAAAAAATCTTCAATTATCTAATAAGATATGCATGTTCACTGTATGAATCATTGTTAATTAACAAGGGTTCCTCACAGTTTGCTGATAATCAAGCTAAATTTGGCTAAGCTACTGAATTTATTGAATAGAAAAGGTCATCCAGACTTTAGCAACACCATATATCAAGTTCCAGATGACCTCGTTACCAAACTGTTAGTAGACAAAAAAATGACAACAGTTATTCTTCTAAATTGTTATTAAATTTCGGAAAAAACATTCTCTACAAATAGATAAAAAAAATTGTAATGAAACCAAAACTATGTGTAATAATATGTATCTTGCAGTATCGAAAAAATTCACAGCATGACATTGATAGTCTAGAGGAAATGTGGCAATTGTTTTCGACTTCGTATAAAACGTTAGGTCATTTAAAAACTTTTTCTGTAGATTTGTAAGTTTGTTCCAGGACCAGTCTGCGTATTGAATACGACAGTTACATTATGTACAAAGCGTTGTTCAAAAGAGGGCATTCTTTCCAACTGTCACGGCCATGTGATACCCAATTCGGCTTCCCACTGTTATAATATATTCACCCCTTTACCATGTACCATGTTGATGTCACCGATGCTTATAATGACATTATTGATTCTGCGTCACATGTCAGTGTTAACAACGAGACATGACATGTAAGTATTTGATCAAATTTATGGATTAAGTTGTATTCGTCCTATGACCGCTTGTATTCATGTCTGCCCTTCACATGGAGGTTGGAGATCAAAGGATAAGAATTTTAAGGCCACTGATGACTAGATCTGAGTGACATTATGAATACCAGGAATATATTCTGTGCAACACAGACAAAAGGGACGTATCACGTGTAACAATTGGTCGACTCGTCAGAGACAATGCATCACGTCGTGATAATCACCTATGAAGTCCCATGCATACTTTGTCTGAAATTCAGGTGACAGTATAACATTGTTCTCGCATACGGTATATCATTATTTTCGTAAATCCAACACAACAAAATGTGTAGCCAGCAAACACGATACATTGAACCATTGTTGGTTCAATGTTGGGTCGGCGTCGTAGACAACAATGGCTCAATATCGTGTTTGACGGGTACATAACTCTTTAAAGCTGCTCCTTTGGATGAGAATTTTCAATTTTTGAAAATTTAATTTATATAAAGCTATATAACCTACTGATCTTGAATAAAATACAAAACCGTAAGAAAAAAAATGTTGAGGCACTGAAAAAGACCAAACAAGCTTTATATCCAAGACATATATTGTCATGTAAACAAGTTAGTTTATAGAATACCACACCATAGACAGCAAATACTGACCATCTCAGACGGCATGATCAAAGTAACAACATAGTTACATCAACAGCTGCCGCCCTTAATTGCTCTGGGAATGGGTTGATCAGGGGCGTTCCCTCGCGCAGCACCGATTGACTGCTCAACGCTGGGCCGACGCCATCAACATGTGGCCCAATGCTGTAGGAGCATTAAACGTGCTTTAGCTGGTGTTTATGTATACAAAAAGTTTGTTTGGGTTACCGTCGGATTCATAAAAATGTGAATAAAAATATTTTTTTAAATCTAAAAACTCGGGAAAAAAATCATGATCTGTGAGATACAATACTTCATTACGATATTCAAATCGAAAAATGATTATATTAGATTATATCAGATTGTTGATCTTTTGTTATTTTTTAAATATTTAAAAAATGTCGATTGCAATTTTTCAAGTTATTTCGAAGTTGTCGGTTCTCTACATAGGTTAAGGTCCTCTAGTAACGGTACATTGCTGAAATTACCTAGAGTCAAAACTACTGCCCTCCAATCTTCGTATTTTTATCGCCTAGTGCGTCTATTGAATTCTCTGCCTCGTGATATCCTTGAGGCAAGCAGTGTGTTTTCTTTTAAAAAGTATATCAATAACCTCTATTTTTCAAGATTAGCCAATTTTAATATTAACGAACGCTGCACGTGGAGTTTAGCGTGTTCTATGTACTGTCATATATTATGCTATATATGATTGCCGTCTAGTATATTATAGTAGTTTCAATATCTGTTCATAATTCTTTATACAATATGTTATATATTTTATACTTTTCCGTATTTATTTTTAATATTTTATATTTTATCTTATATACAATAATTGCTCACATCACAACAATAACGTTTTTTATATATACATATTTTAGCTGTCAAGCATGTTAGAGGTCGCTCGCGACCTTTTCTTGGCAGCTAAGCACAGTGTTTTATATTTAACTATCACAATCATATTTACCATGTGTGTGTGTGTGTGTATATATATATGTATACTGTACATGAAGCTAAATAAATAAATAAATATTATGTTTTATTCCTTGACCCGTTAGGTCCGAAGGGGGTTTGTCGTCCCCTTCGCCGCCGGCCGCCGCCTTTGCCGCCATGTTTGGCTACTGCTACAACATGGTCCACCTGATTGAACTCATAATTTATACAAACATTCAACCCATCCAGCAAATTTGTCAGCGAAGGTCGAGGCTAAAAGTAAAAAAGTCAAAAACATTTCTTGTTAAAAATAGTTATTGTATAGTTAACAATGAGCATGTAGATGACCTGAGTAGATTTTCATCTGCCTACCGATAATCAAAATGGCCGCTAGCTGGCGCCAAATTTTTTATTCGACCTTTTTGAGAAAACATTATTCACAAAAGAGCCAGGTTTCAACCTGGTATAATTATATAGGTTTTGGGGGGTCTGCGAGTTTATTATCATTGCCCGTTTGCATGTGCGACCGAAAGCGAAGCTGTGACGGCCACGTTCAGCTAAAGCGACACAATCGGGCTAAAATCAGTATTTTTAACTTCGCTTTTTAATTTGGCTAAATGATGTGAACATGACCATAGACTAGAACTGCGTAAGTTTTAAATTTGTGTCTTGCACATTTACAAGATAAGCGAGCATTAAAGACGAAATTCCGTATTTCTTATTTTGAACATGCATTATTTACATGCGTTGTTCTGGTATTCGAGTATTGGCATAGCGTATTGGCAGGAGTTGTGTAAAATTGGTGGCCATTTTGGGTCACTATATCAGCCAAAGGGTGTTTGAGTGCTTGCACGTTTTTTTTCATTTTTATTAGCACATTAAACTGTTAAATACCAGGTTTGAGCATGTTAAAGATAAAACGTGACATTAATCAGCAATACTCGAAATAGTTGACCTCTATTTTGTCAACCCTGAATAATTTTCACTCACTTGAAGTTGTGAATCGCGTCAGCGAAACACAACTTCAAGTGTGTGAAAAGTCCGATTAAATCATTTTAGCGGTGAAGGGCTAGACCCTCACGACGCATCGAAGCGTCCTTTTGTATCCTCGATAACTGACTGGATGTTCTATAGCTAAAAATCTTAGAACGACAATTTTCATGAAACTAAATACCGTATGTATATACCGTAAGTAAATACGTTACTTTTTTATATTATAATATGGGAGACGGACAAACACACTATGTGTAAAACTGTTGCCACGTCGGTCTACTGCTAATAGAATATGTGCACATGTTAGATTATATCAAGATATGTGTCTTTAGTAAAGCACTATATTTTAGACGCAATTTGTTTTTATTTAAGAATTGGGTAAGTATTAGACAAATTAAATGACTTGTGACAATTTGTATGAAACCCACTCCATCATCATTGTCGTTAGGAATCAAACTGTACCTTAATTGTGATATTTTATTTTATACTATGCTATATTATGCTCTTTTTGAGAATTCTAACTCCTTGTCTCACAGCTCAGCTCGTTCCTTTCTTCTTTCAATCGTAGTGTAGATATTAAGTGGTTCGAAAACTAAAAACGCAAGTAAAACGGCCACTCCACAGGCTTGATAAACAATGACAGTGTTCTTAGTCTGATCTTCAATGATTCCTGAAGCATATAATAAATATATCAGAAAAGTATTTACAATATCCTTAATATATCATTAAAGACGTAAAGTGGGTTATGTTGATAATAGGCCTACTCAGTATTGATGATGTATAAGCTTTGTAATGTAATTGTACTTAAAAAACTAAAACTATTGTAATTTAGAATATTTTTTGTAATTGAAAAAAATATTGCAATTGCACATTTCAGCAATTACAAACAGTGACATTGTTGCGAGAACATAAACTATGAGAACACACATGGCCCGTATAAAGGATGGTATTTCTATTTATGGATCTAGATATTTCAAGAACTGTAACCCACAGTAGATGTAAGTGGTTAATGGTAGTTTGACTGATGATGTCGTAAAATAAGAAGTACCATATAACAGAATCTGACTGTAAAGTATGGTGCAGTGCAATGGTGTAAGTTGTCCCAATGTTGTTTTAATGTTGGCCCAGCCTCTCAAATGTTGGTCCACCATCACCCATTTAAACCCTCACGATGAATTAAAGCATCATTTTACATCCCTGGAAATATATTTAATTTTCCTACAACCAAGTGGTTTAGAACGAAAATTTCCATGAAACTGGTTTACCAATAATTGACAATTTTCTTCATTTTTTAAACCACACCAAATGATCTTCATCCACTACAAGTCGAGAATTGCGACAGCAATTCACGGCTTGTAGTGGATGAAGATGACAACGGTAAATTCAGGCTTCAAAGAGTTAAAACAGCATTGAAACAACGTTTCGTGGTGGCTGGGTTCGCCTTACCTCCCAGAATAGGCCCCACCAGGCAGCCCACGCCCTTGAATAGTCCAGCCAATCCCATGGCGTTAGGGTAATATTTACGCTCGACCAGATCTCCGTATATGACCAGCTCCTGAGTTACAAGGAGAGACACGAGGGAGGCCAAGGCTAAAATATACATAAAGTATGAGGCAGTTGAAGAAATAAACGGCGTACAGCTTTGCAGGCCAAACAGGAGAAGCAACAGCAAGGTGTAAACGTGTGACCGTATAGCCTTTATCCTTGGAATGTCAAAAAACATGCCACCAACTGGTCGTGCGATTAGAGTTGTTGCACCCCAGAGTGACAATGCCGTCGTTAAATGAATTCTGCTGATCCCTACCGTTTTTGTGAAAGATGACATAAATATAGATGTCGTAATAATAGATCCTATTGACAAAGTTAGACTTGCACAGAAAGCCAAAAATAAGGTTCGTTTGAAAAGATGAAGTCCAAACAAGTTGATGACACGATTTATGATAGACGGCTGGGATGTGTTAACAGTTTTCTGATTCTGATTATTCTGAGGATGGTTTTGATTTGACGTGGTGTTGTTTGCCCGTGACATATTTGTATTATTATTAATGGTATTCACACTGTATGTCACAGGTTCTCCTTGCACTGCTTCTTGTGAATTATTTTCCAAATCTTTCATGGCGAGTTTTTCTTCTGTTGGAGACTGCTTGTCTTTTGCATTTGGTGAATATGAAAGTGTTCTAAGTTTCAGCATATATTCCAGTGGTCTGAATAGAGCTCCACATGGGATAAAATTAAGATGTAATGCAGCAATCACCAGATACACCCCTGTAAAGCTGTATTCATAAATTAAAATGGCGATGATCGGCGGGAATACAATGGCACCCACTCCCCTGCCCATCATGGCGAGGGATATGGCAATTGATTTCTTCTTTTCAAAGTATTGATTTAGCACAGTAATAGAAGTGTTGAGACAGAGTGCAGCAGAAAAACCTGTCAATAATAAACAGATAAATCACATTAAATAGTAGCGTTAATGTGCTGTACATACAGTTGACTTTAAACATGTATATTGAATAAATCATTGGTGAGTTATGCAATCCAATTCTCTATGGTTTGATTGCTCAAAGATGATTAATATGCAATGCACGAAGTGAAAATAACATATTTATAAGCGTGGAAGTTATATACTTACTTTGTCTAATGTTTTTCTATTATCCTAATAACAGCTTTACTTAAATAAAATGACATATACAGAAATAAATGCAACCAGGTGGCCTGTTGTTAAAATGTCAAATGATGTGTGTGTTATTTCTTTTATTTGTTTCCTCACACTTTTCAAACCGCATAATTATATCAGTATAATAACTTTTTCTATGTTTTATATGTTCAAATCATTAATGAATATAATTTAGTATAGACCACACCAGTCAGCATTTAGACACACACCATTCATCCTTTAAGGGACAAGCTGAGTCAGTTTGTTGCCTGCATTATAGTGTGCAACGCGCGCAAATGGAACACATGGAATCAAATCAATAGGATACCTTTATTTGGTGACATTTTTGGGTGACACGTATGCCAGCATCCTTACAGGAGTCTCAAAGACGTGTACTGTTCATTTGTATATGGTCTAATAAATAAAGACTGGATCTGAGTGACATTTTATTTTTTTTGCATGATATGATATGGATGAATTCATCTCGGCATTGCCAGGAGGTGGTAAGTTCATCTCGACATTGCGACCTCGTCATAGGCAGGCAAATTCACCTCGGCATTACCTGATGGTAGGTTCATCTCCGCATTGCCAGGAGATGGTAAGTACATTTCGGCATTGCCAGGAGATGGTAAGTACATCTCGGCATTGCCAGGGGATGGTAAGTAGATTTCGCCATTGCCAGGAGACGGTGGGTTCATCTCGGCATTGCCAGGATATGGTAAGTACATCACGGCATTGCCAGGAGATGGTAATTTTACCTCGGCATTGCCTGTAGGTGGTAGGTTCATCTGGGCATTGCCAGGATATATTTAGTTCATCTCGGCATTGCGATAAGGTGGTGAGGGCATCTCGTCATTGACAGGAGATGGCAAATTCATCTCGGCATTGCCAGGAGATGGTATGTTTGTCTCAGCATTGTCAGGAGATGGTATGTTCATCTCAGCACTGTCACGGATCGTATGTTCATCTCGGAATTGCCAAGAGATGGTAAGTTCATCTCGGCATTGTCAGGAGATGGTATGTTCATCTCGGCGTTGCCAGGAGATGGTATGTTCATCTCGGCATTGGCAGGAGATGGTATGTTCATCTCGGCATTGGCAGGAGATGGTATGTTCATCTCGGCATTGCCAGGAGATGGTATGTTCATCTCGGCATTGCCAGGAGATGGTATGTTCATCTCGGCATTGGCAGGAGATGGTATGTTCATCTCGGCATTGCTAGGAGATGGTATGTTCATCTCAGCATTGTCAGAAGATGGTATGTTCATCTCGGCATTGCTAGGAGATGGTATGTTTATCTCAGCATTGCCAGGAGATGGTATGTTCACCTCGGCATTGGCAAGATATGGTATGTTCATCTCGGCATTGGCAAGAAATGGTATGTTTATCTCGGCATTGGCAGGAGATGGTATGTTCATCTCGACATTGGTAAGAGATGGTATGTTCATCTCGGCATTGGCAGGAGATGGTATGTTCATCTCGGCATTGCTAGGAGATGGTATGTTCATCTCGGCATTGGCAAGAGATGGTATGTTCATCTCAGCATTGGCAGAAGATGACAAATTCATCTCAGCATTTTCAGGAGATGGTATGTTTATCTCAGCATTGCCAGGAGATGGTATGTTCATCTCAGCATTGCCAGAAGATGGTATGTTCATCTCAGCATTGTCAGGAGATGGTATATTTATATCAGCATTGTCAGGTGATGGTATGTTCATCTCAGCATTGTCAGGAGATGGTGTGTTCATCTCAGCATTGCCAGGAGATGGTATGTTCATCTCGGCATTGCCAAGAGATGGTAAGTTCATCTCGGCATTGTCGGAGATGGTATGTTCATCTCAGCAATGTCAGGAGATGGTAGATTCATCTCGGCATTGGTAGGAGATGGTTCAACGGACCTTCTGGAAATGCCAAGATGACACACTCCCCGATATTCTTCGCTGTCCGTGGATCTGCACTTACCACAAATCACACCAAAGCTGAGGTAGACGCAGTACAAATTAGGACTGAAGACTGTGAGCATCAGACCCAGAAACATCGTCACTCCTCCTGCTATGGTACAATTCCTGCAACCCCAGCGGCGACACAGAGCTCCAGCAATGGGACCTGGAATAATATGCATTTATTTCTTTATTTATTGACATATTTGTATTTATACAGGGCATTTACTGAGTATTAGATGATGGCATTTTCAAACTTGTGACAACTTACATGGAATTTGTACATTCGAATGATACACAAATATTACTTTTACTTACGAAACTGAGAGATAGCATGGTTATTAAAAAAATTAAAACGGTAATTTATTTATTTCAGAACACATAAATAAATGTTGGTGCAAAATTATTGAAGTTCATCATGCTTATCGTATTTAGCATGAGTATTCTATTATGTTGACTCTGCTATCAAGAAAAGTCAGTAATTAGAATAATGTATTAAACCTTCTCAAGAGTAGTGTCTGCTGTATTGGGCCCTATTTACAGGAGGTCATTAATACCATTTAGAAATAATAAAAGATGCAAGACTAGCTACTGTTAATTAAAATGATGAAAGATATCTATTTAAATTCTAGAGATATTCACCAAATCAAAATAGATCTGAGTTTCGGATAATATTGTCTAGTCGCAGTGTTAACAATATGTGATCGCTTATGGAAAAAAGTCATAAAACAAATACTCTATTAACCATGTTACCCTTACACGTCAGAATTTGACGTCTATAGACTTAAGATTCTGACGACTAAAGTCGATCCCCTCACTGAAAGACTACAATATTTATGATGGCCGCAGACCCATAGCACGGTTATGCAAATGAGGCGAAAAAGCTAGCTAAGACATTTATGACAATTTCAAATTGAAAACACTTTTGTTCTCCTTTTTTATGTCCATGCTTTAAACAAAAATAGTTCAGTGTTGCAAAGGTTAATATGCACTTGTTTTACAAAGCATTTCAACGACCAGAATGACAAATTAAAATATGCAATAAGCCTGTGTCGAAAAAAAACAGATCGGTTACAAGTTAGGCTGGGATTCTCAAAGTCATCCAACAGTAATATTGTGAGTATATATATATCGTCGCCTCGGAGCTAAAGGATCCTATCTGCCACTCTGACGAGTGTCAGATAAGATCCTTTAGCTCCGAGGCGACGATATATATACTATTTTCAAAACTTGGAGACATTCAAATATTGGTTTGTAATTAAAAACAGGGTTATCGTGTAGATGATTCTGGACAGTGAATTACGGGATTTTCAGGATAGCAGTCGACACGTAGGTCAAATATATATAAACAGATTACACATAGTTGTTTAATTTTATACCACACTTCTGCAAATCGTGATGTTTAAACAAACATTTCTGTTACAACAACAGCTAATAAATCATAATAAAACTACTGTAGTAGTGTTTAGCGCCGCTTAAATAGTGAATACAGAGGTGGATATAAAATATGACGTACATGTAAATAATGGGAATGATTCAAATGCAATTCAAACAAAAAGGGGTTACTATTACATAATTTATTGTGGCTACTACATGTACCTCCCACATTGGTTATAGTGCTGCAGAGGCTAAAAGCCAAGGCTGTGTCCGCTGCCGAACCTACAAAACGGTCTCTCATGGCTACGAACAGTAATGGGGTCCCCTGAAAAATACAATTAGCAAAATATAGGCCTACCAGTAACACATGATAATGTATTATTGGTAAATTTTATGTATTACATATTATATCCATTTACATGTTTTCTGTTGCTGAAAATAGATATTTGTTCTTACTTGATCATATGTGTTTACTAGATCGCCCTACAAGGTTCACTGTGCTGCAGAAGCAAACACTGGTAATTGCTTGCTTTTTAACAAGTTTATTTCACCTTTTCAAGCCTGACTTTACATCGTCATCTTCATCCACTACAAGCCGCGAATTGCTGTCGCAATTCTCGACTTGTAGAGAATGAAGATGATTTGAAGTGAGTGAAAAATTAAAGAAAATTAACATGTATTGCCAAACCAGTTTCATGGAAATTTTAATTCAAAAACCTCTAGTTGTAGAAAAATAAGTTTTTTTCTAGAGATGTAAAATGATGCTTCAATGCATCGTGAGGGCTTAAAGGGTTACGTTACCGCCTTAGCCTTTATATGAGTGAACGATATTAACCCTTTCACCGCTAATCACGGTTATAGTCGTTTCAAATCCGTTTTATTAGCCATTCTAATCACTGTCATTGGGAACGAAATCAGCCTTTAAACAATGAGATTTGCAAATATGGGTAATTTTCACCCACTTGAAGTTGTGGGTCGCGGCAGCGAGATACAACTTCAAGTGGGTGATCATTTGTTACACCCTTGAACCGCCGGTGCCGCATATATTCGGGTTTTTCATTTTTTATTAGCACATTGGGTACCACATTTTAAATAATGTTAAAGATAAAATGTGACATCAACCGGCAAGATTTGAAAAGAGTTGACCTCCATTTTGTCAAATCTGAATAATTTTCACTCACTTGAAGTTGTGGATCGCGTCAGCGAGACACAACTTCAAGTGGGTGAAAATTCAAATTGAATAATTTGGCGGTTAAAGAGTTGATGAAGTGCTTAACTGCTAGCGTTGAAACCGAATTCGAACGCGAAGTGCTAACGCACCTAGGTATGGAATACAAATTCAAAGATAAATAATACATTTGGATAATACTTATTTTATTATATACGCCAATCCAATGTTGGTTTAATGTTGGTGCACCGTATACGATGCTGGACCAACATCAAACCAAGTGAACATTAGTTAAGCGCCTCGTGTTTTTTGGGTACAATGATTACATACATGTATAATAACTAGGCAGTCAGTCAGTGACCACAAACCTTCGCCGAAATTAATGATGGCAATCCGGATCATGTTTCAAATTTAATGCATTGTACCTTGGCCAATTAAGACAGATCTCTGATAAAAGTTCGTACAAATACGTTTTTAAGTACTTTGTATGTAATCCTGCGGACAATTAAACACATAGAAAATCAAACAAACAAAGATGGCTGAAAGCATCACCTTCTTTAGCGAAGATAGTTATTGTAAGGTGGATAAATAGTAGACTCACGTGGGCCAGGGAAATACCGATGAAGGAAATGGCCGCCACAGAAATAACACACACCCAGCCCCAACCTCCATCTGGTATCTCTGTCCTTGTAGACCTGATGTGATTACCTGCCTTGTCATCACAAGCTGGACCATCATCTTCATCATCATTATCATCAGCAGCATCATTATCGTTATAAGAACCATTATCAACATTACCATTATCACTATGAGGTTCATCGCGATCAATCTGAATGTCACGGTGGGAACTGACACTATCACCGAGATCTGGACATATTGTGTCTTCTCCATGCTCGTGTTCACATTTATCGGCGTCAGATGTGTCGTTATGACTGCTCACTGAGCTCTTCTCTGGAGAGCATGGTGATGAGTCTTCAAGGGATACGTTATCTGGATTTGACTGGCAGTTCACTACAGCATCAGCCATTTTAAAGGGATCGTTGCAGCATCAACGCAACAGCTCAAATAAACTATATCCGACTCTGCACATACAGAAGGCTGGCTACTCATACATAGCTTAGACTCCTACTTCAATAAAGTTGTCCATGGCATTGGAAATTTATTAAGTCGCAGTGTCCCGCCGCATATGATCCATCGGTGGAATTTGCACCGAGCGTACGTCCCAGTAGGCCAACAATTGCAGGCTATCTGTTTTTATGGGTACTTGCCTATTTTGAGAATTGCTGAGTAGTATGTATGTAGCAAACGTAATACGTACGTATAGCATACGTGAATATCGATATACTGATAAGTACCCAGCAAACACATGCGTTGACCCAATGTTGTTTTAATGTTGGCCCATTGTTTTCGACGTCAGCCCAACATTTAAGCACCATTGGGTCAATGTCTCGTGTTTGAATATATCTCAGTTTCCTCGATGGCTCGATCTTATCAGTCGATTTCAATGTCGTGAAAGTTGGGATTATGAATTTGGCCAGCCTTGGTCCGCTTTCAGATGATCTCTATGATGATTGTTATCTTCTGTAAATATATCTGTAAATATATCTGATCAATAGAAAACTACATAATCACGATAGTGTAGATCTGGTAATTTTCGCGTGTTTATCTTTTCGCGAATTTGTGATTTTAAGACTTTTCAAAAAGTCTAGAGTTCGCGAATTGTAAATTTCGATTATAGTAGCGCTATTATAATAATAATTTTCGCGAGATTCTTAAATTCGAGAAATTGTCCTCCCTGCGAAATTATGCAGTAATCAATATATATATATATGATATATAGGGAGACAGACCCGTGTATGGTGGGCATGTATTGGACCAGTGAGTGTGTATATTGGACCAGTGTGTAGCCTACAGTGTATGTTAGACCACCCAAATTAACCCTTTCAGCGCGCGGACCGTCTTTATACGTCCGAATCTAAAGTCTGTAGACGTCAGATTAACGTATAAAGACGGTCCCCGCAATGAAATAATTAAAATATTTATAATGGCCGTATACCTATGACATAGATATCCAAATGAATCAGAAAGAGCTAACTAAGACATTATGATGATTTCAAATTGAAAAACCCCATGATCTCACTTATAACACTATATTTGCGGTAACACCTTCCAAGTTTGAAATAATGTATTCGGCACCTGTTTTGAATTAACGAAAATCAGAGAAATTGTTTTAACATATTTTCTGTAACGTTTCACTTTTGTTAAAACTGTTAGCACCACCAATTATGATTTTAACAGAACTAGTCCACGTAGAATGAAACAAATCACGAACGAAGTTTATAATATCATTATTCGATAGAAAAACCATTTTAAACTGTTTATTAGTAGGCCACTAAATAAGCCATGCACTGAACAGCTAGGTCATTCAATTGTACAGCTGGTCGATTGTGGCAGACTTTACAAAGTGGCAGATACACTCTTTAATATCCAAGGGGACGATATATGGCCTCTGGTGTGTGAAGTGTCTGCCATTTAGTTCAGCAGCGATAATGGGTCATATAGTTAGTTCGATGTGACTACGCAGCAAACGCGAGACGTTGGGTTTATGTCGGCTCAGTGTAGGTACAGTGTCGCAGATGGGATTGAAAAGATTTATGATCACGAATGGTTATTTTTTGTTTACCCTTTCATGCAAAATTTATAGTAGTAGTAAACATCCATAACAGTTACTGTGATAATCATAGGTATGCATAACCCTTTTAGCACGGGGACCGTCTTTATACGTCAGAATCTGACGTCTGTAGACGTAAAATTCTGACGTATAAAGACGTCCCGCACTGAGAAAAATAGCATATTTGTGATGTTCGTAGAACAATAACATAGGTATTCAAATAAATCAGAAATAGCTAACTGAGACATTTGGGAGGATTTTAAACTGAAAATAACCTTTCAGTCCCCATGGTTTAAACAACAATAGTTCAGTGCTGTAAGGGTTAATAAATAGCACTGTGTTATACGTGTTATAGGTGTCATCGAGGGGTAGCAGGTATCAGTCACTGTTAGTCATGCGTTGCGGGATGACTTTACACTGTATTGGCAGCATTTGGAATGAAACAGAGCCACTAGCTCACCAAACAGTTAAACCGTCTCCAGCTCGCCGATTGATCGCTGCATTCGCCAATTAGTCGACATGGTCTCACCACCCCAAATGCTAGTCCCATTAAAACGCATGTATAATGCCAACACTCTAAGGGCTGAAATCACCACTTTCGTCCCTCACTACCCACATACACTCGTAACAATATAGGTTCTTTAAAAAGAACCCTTCAGTAATATTGCCATGCAACCCCAGGAGATCTCCTGGGGTTGCATTGTAATAGTACTCAAGGGCTCCTTCTAAATAACCTATATTGTTCAGAGTGTATGTGACACTGTGTATGTGATAATAAAGCCTAAACTGTCATTTTTCAAAAACAGGTCCGAAAATGGTATTCTAACTTCCTGCGTTTCGAGCTACGCTACCTTGTTTTGTAAAAAGGTTTGTTTTTCCCAGATCTCTCGAAATATTCTTACGCCAATTCCCAGAAAAAACACAAATCCTTCTCACCCCCTGTATCCATCCATAAATCTCACAACACAATATACCTTATGTCACACATGAAGAAAATAATATGTGCTTGCAAATTATCCACACAATTACAACATGCCTGTATTTTTTTTATTTCACCTTAAGCGGAAACAACAGCGTAAAGCAGTAATTTATGACGGATTCTCCAGTCAGTGGCCATACCTTTTAATTTCGGCTCATTTAGGGAGGTGAGACAATAATGGTTGCCAAACGTATCGCCTGATCAGTTTATCATCCCCCAAATATTGCAGATTATATTCCATGTTTGTGTCATCAAATTGTAGCTAATCAGTCGTGGATGAGCCCACGCTGTAAACGTGTGGGCCGTGGGTTGCTGTGTTCGTTTTGCCTGGTAATATCAGCGTTTTTTCAACATGGCGGTGACTAAGAATGATACCAAGGTCCGAAAAATGCCCATAACTTTTTTAAAAACATTGCGACAATAATTGAGCTGAGCATGCGAGCATGTAGCTGAAATGTTACTGGTTCTAATCAACAATTAGCCGACATGATTAATCGGGGCTAAGGTTTAGATACATGTAGACTAGGTGACAGTCCAAAGAAAAGTACTTCGATTTTTATTAGGCGCAATCTATGGCTCAACCCTTCAATTTCAAGTCCTGTGGTGGCCACGTTGTGGCTAATTAGCCGTAACAATAATCGCATCTTGCAATCGCACCGATTGTTTGTAATCAGCGAGCAGTATGGTGACAAAAAAAGGAGCGTGGCGATCAATCGTAGAATTGAAGACTGCTCGGGAACAATTTGATGAACCAATGGCGAATTCGGCGAATACTTTGCCACAACTTGGTTGCAAAACAGCAACTGCTAGGGGCCTTTGAGTCAAATGTCAGGAATAGTCACTGATATTTTTCACGTTTCCAAATTTCGAAAGAATGTTCGGCGAACATGGAGAACGTTTGGCGAAAAATGAGAGCATTTGGCGAAAGATGAGACCGTTTGAGGAAACTTGGGAAGTGTTTGGTGAAGTTATGGGAAACTTCACAGATTTGGCATTCGCCAATGTCGCCAAATAGTTTTCAGCTCGGTGGGATCCCCACTTTACAATGAATACCGGCAGGTATGTGCCCCAGCTCGTCAGGCTTATAGAAAAAAGGAATGCAATTAAACACAACGCCACTGTCTGAACAGTCATGCAAAACAAACGAGCAAAGCTTCTTGCAGCTAAACATAGCCTATTTATTTGATTTCAACACGACATTATGCTGGCTACAATGTGATTAAAATATATCGCTATACTAATTACCACATCAAAAAAATAGCGAGATTTCCAATTTTTTGACGCCTTACATGTTTAATATAAATACATAGCCGTATTTAGTCAAATCAACCATGCAAACTGTCGTACAAAAAATACCATGTCACCCACATCGTTTTGTCTGGCTATAGTGTTTGTCAGGTACGGCATTCTACATTGATATTTAACTCTTCCTTTACCGACTTCCCCCTGATAAAACTACCCCCAGAAACCGACAATACAGGTTATAGATATGCGCATGCGCACATCGCACAAATTAAAAATGCAAGAGAACATTGCGTCCATGTCACTGACCATTCTGGCTGGCGATTTTCAACAACGTATGTAATGAAATATCCCCATTGTACTAAATGCATGTACACATGTGGATTTCGCATAAATGCGAATTTGGTAAAGGAAGGTAGTTTTCGCATAAATGCGAAATTGGCAAAGGAAGAGTTAAACCTTGCTTTATACCTGTATAATTATTTTAACGTGTTAATTTGAACCGACTAGTAACGGGTGCTAATCATGTTCATGTAAATTAAAAAAAAAGTGCGAGTATTCAGTTTTGATGTGCTCTAGTAAAAAGAATACAAATGACAGGGAAGGTTTCCATTTCTAATTAGAGAGCAAACCCTAAATTTGACAATATGCTTATTTTGAGAGTAAAATCAATCATACAAGTGCTTGATTAGCCTTGAGTGATTCATTGGGTTAGTCCCCTTTTGACATTCTAATTTTTTGTTTTTTTTTGAACTGGTGTTATCTGCCAAATCACAGATTATTTTGTGGATATTGTAACGCTTTTGGCATGTTAATGAGATTTTATGCATACATGTGCATCACAATCATAATAATAACTTAGGTTGTTCTTTTCCCAATCCTTCTTGTAAACTCCCTTACATGTTGTCTAAAATCCGTCGACATAAAGCTGTAGATGAAGGGATTAATGACAGAGTTAAACATGTAAACGTCCCTGAGGTAATCAGGGATATTTAGTCCTAGAACAGATACACAAGCTGGGATCCATAGAAGTAGAAACATCAGTGTTACCAGTACGAGCATGTAGGTTACACGGTCAAAAGATCGACGTCTACTTTCTGCTAGAGGGATATTCTGACTTACTGGTACCACACTAGGAGACATAATGGTATTCTGCTTCTTGTTTCCATCATGTAGTTTCGTTACATCATTACATTTTCTTGCTTCATCGTTTGTCTGACCATTGCTTGACTCTGCTGGTGTCATCTTGGACAACGCTCCACCGTTTGTCTGACCAAAGCTTGACTCTGTTGGTGTCATCTTGGACAATGCCTCACCGTTTGCCTGACACCTGATCTGTTTTATAATTCCAACTTTATTTCTACGTTTCTTTAAGAAACATATTGTGATGGTATATGACACCACTATGGCTAATGTTGGTATCATATACACAGTGACAATCAGAGCTCTGATCAAATCTGACCTGTTCTCATCATTCCAGGCATATATAAGATACACTCCACTCTGTACTGTACAGTGTACAGCCGCCACAGCACAGAGACGTTTACCTCTTCTGGCTTCAAGTCTGAATGTATTAGACCGGACCACAGCCAGACACCTCTCAACAGCTACATAGCTTAATATACAGCAGGTGTAGACTAAAGCCAAAGCTAGAATAAAGAAAGGAACCAAGGCTATGTTACACACCAGGTAAGATCTGGTGTTATACAGGATGATGTTTAAAACACCTCTTATTATGAACGATATCAGAATAACTGTGTCTGTGACAGCGACAGCAAACATATAAATCTTAGTAGAGCTTGTCAACTTCGACTTGTACACCATAAGAACCAGTATGTTTCCTGGAAGTCCAAAGCATGTGATGGGAATAAAAATACCGTAATAAACATAAGCACCTCTCAAGTATTCTTCACTACAAATGAATGGGTAAGATTCGTCTACTGAGTTCTCTTCCGAAGTAGCTGCAAATGGTTGTGTGGCGTTCATGTTTCTCACACTCTCTATCTCAGTTTAAACTGCCAGAGTGATATTTACATCAGATGCACGCTTGGTGATATGCTATCACTTTGATAGAATAGTGGCACCAAACGCTATTTAGTGGTTTTCATTGAGATGGTATAACCGTGTCAGTCCATATCACACTATGCAGTGGTCATCGTTGTGAGATTGGTATCAGTTACTATCTGCTATAATTGTGGTATAGATAGACTGTGAGTTTCACTATAAGACATATATTAGTACCAGGTCGTAGCACACTTTATGGTTGTTCAAATAAATATATTGGTACAGTCTTTATGACACACTATTGTGTGGGTATTATATTTGTGTCAGTCTTAATCACATATCACACTCTGTGCCGTGCTTCTCACTGTGGCGCAGATATTGATATCATTCCATATCACACATATCCGAGTGTAGTAATCTTCATGGGTAATAAGCATAATAAGCATAATTATATATAGCTGTCAGCTCATATCACACTCTATGCCGCAGTTTTCACGTATATTCACATACCGCATTCTCTTCGTTATTTCGTCTGTCATGTCGTGTAGAAATGCAGAAGGCAAGAAAATATTAACTAAATATACGAACTACATCGATATATGATTCTCTATACGAGCTATTAGGGCGGAAGTTTGTAATTATATTCCCTAATTGGTCTCATTGATCGACTGACGGCGACACCACTGCTCTGTTCTGTTCTCCAAAGCCAAAAGGCAGTACATGTTTACTTGTAAAGTGAGCAAATACTGCCTTTGGATTTGCACGGGTTGATGTTATACCATGTCCATATTGATTTTTTCAGCATTTGTAAGTTTTCCTCAAATAAAACTTGGTTCGTTCAACGTCCTGGAGATAGGAAAACCATTGATAGTTAAATATAACAAGATGAAAGGCTAAATATTCAACGACTAATACAGGTCTTGCCAAATGTTTTATTTGTCTGCTTCTGTGTTCAAGGTCAAAGTTACTCGTATTTTTTCTTACAATGATTTTATTTTTATGATTTGAAACTGGCATTTATGTCAAGATAGTAACGTGTGAGGGCACAATTCAACAATAATATTGGGCTTCTGGTCCAGATGTATGTTTTATATATACACCTGATCCCATTTCTTCGACGTTTGACCCACATTGTACAAATGTTATACAAATGTTTTGTGTTCACTGGTATGGTAAGCATAATGTGATATTTTGCTATTAAATAATGAGGATGACAGTGTACATTGGGTTTCAAATCACATCGATACATTATGGGGATACGTGCTGTTGGTGTTTGCACAATAATATAAATACGTGGTCAGTTGCACGAACACATTATTTCAGTAATTTTGATATGGAAGGGTCGTATCTGCCACTTTGTCAAGACTCAGTGACAGATACGACCTTTTAACACTAAGGCGCTGGTATATATGTAAAGGATACACTGTGACGTCTTAGCGTGCTAATGTGGGCAATCCTGATAGAATGGACCGCGTTATTCAATAAGCATATTGGTATAACTAATGCACCGCAGTTATCAAATATATCCCATTAGTCCTTCAACCCTTAAAGCGCTGAATTATTTGTGTATAAACCATGGAGACCAAAGGGTTTTTTTCATTTAGAAATCATCATAAATGTCTTAGTTAGCTCTTTCTGATTCATTTGAATACCTATGTTATTGGTCCACGGCCTTTTTAAATATTTGTACTCTTACAGCGCGGGGATCGACTTTAGGCGTCAGAATCTGACGTCTTATTGAGCTGGAATTTTCAATCTCTTATAGTTGATTCACATCAAATGAGTGACAATAAGAGTGACAATAATTATTCAGATTTGACAAAATGGAGGTCATCCATTTTGAAATATTGTTGATTGATGTTACGTTTTATCTCTAACAAGTTTAAAAGCTGGTATGTAATGGGCTAATAAGAAATCTGAAAAAACACGAATTTGATCGGGACTGATGCTTAAAGGGTTAATAAGGCTATTCTATATCCGGCTTCAAAAGAAAAATAATATTTGTTTGTCTAAAATTGTTTACCGAATTCCTGCATGATATCTGAACATACTGAGACAGAAGCTTTGGTGTGAGATTAGTGGATGCAGATATTATCAGATGAAATATATTAGACCCTTCGATAGATGTACATGGATTTGAACAGGTTCACACAAAGCAAGCTCTATCATATCTGGTGAAATGCGCCACCATAACTCGTTAAAGTAAACAAAAGAGATTTGTTTCCAGAAGAAGAATATATTTTCCAAGCGACTGAATGATACTCCTAGTAAATTTCTGCAAGTCTAAAGAGGAGAGCGAAGTTGATGAACTGCATGATAATTCAGGTATCAGGCAGAATTGAAAACATATAATGTATTAGCATGTTGATCAGACCATGCGCGACTGTTGGATAAATGTACCCTATATTGTCTTAAAAAAACCTTGATCTGACTACAAACACCGCAATATTTTTATAAAATGTTCATCATTTTTCTTCGCCACGGTTTTTATGCACCCAGTTATTATGCTATTTCTCTTTTGAGTTCAGGTTATCAAATACACAATTCTTGTAGAATTACCAAACTAGTATCTGTGAATGGCAAATTTAAAGTAGTAAAATATTTGTATTAATGTTATAGTAGCTTTGGGTAAAAATAACTTCAATATAAATTTGAAAACGGGCATTTGGACCAAATCTCTCAAGATTGACGGTTCCAGTAAAACAATTATGTATAGAGCCATGATGTATTTAAATAGTTAATTTAAAATTAGAGAGCTGCGGAATCGTGTATGTTGTTTGTATATAGACTGCTTGCACGAGTTTGCGCGTGAGCAGTTTGTCTGATTAAAACAGTTCGGCGTTGCTCACTGTGTGGCGTGTTGTCATTGAACAGTGTGGAACAGTTGTTATTGAGAAAGGTGTATTGCTAAGACATAATTTTAAATCATCAAAGTCCATTCTGACCTTATTATATGGTTGACCTGAGCGACATCTATGTGTGGAGAATGATCACAGTCAATACCTATTATGGTGAGGTTCGCATTCACCAGAGGACTCTGTATTACGAAACACAGCAAAATATAACACAATCACATTGCACTCACTAGGTGTCCCTTGATGTGTTAATAATATAATATAACTTCATACATGTTTTTATCAGAACTGTTATCTTATTATATTCCTGTTTGATGTAAGCCTATAAGCAAGAAGCTACTCATTATGAACATGATAAAGATTACTTTCTATTTTTCATTTTCAAATACTGCTCAATAACGAATTCATTGATCCGTTCAGGTGGACGATGATATTGAGACGAGCAGTTCGCACACACATGACATTATCATGATCATGTTTTAATGTAGTGTAAATTGTATGACGTTGACCCAGCATTCAATTAACGTTGGTTCAATGTCATTCGATATCCGGATCACTTCAATGTTGGGCCGGCGTCGCATGTAGCGTACTACAGCCATATTATCTGATTATATCACCAATATTAATTCCCGGCCAATATACGAGATGTTTAACTAAGTGTTGATTTAATGTTGAGTCGGTGTCGGAGACGGCGGTCCAACATTAAGCTAACACTGGTTCACTGCCTCGTGTTTGATGTTGTTGCAAACCCACATAATGACTTTTGTAAGTATCACATTTTGAAATATGTAATAAAATCGTAATTAGATATATGTGAGGTTTAGGGCAATATAGAGCTAGTGTTTGTAACTCCACGAACGTCCAGGGGCGTTACTCTCAATGTGATATACCCAGACAAGATGGTCATTTCGACAAATCACTTGCCTAATATAAGCATTTTGTCGAGTCAGGTCAGAAAGGCAGACCACAGGTAGCATGTCGACAACTTGATAACTGAAGGTGAATATAGGATGCTTTAACCTTCCAGTGCGGGGATTCACTTCAGACGTCTGAATCTGACGTCCATAGACGTCAGATTCGAATGTCGATCCCAGCATTGAAATATTATATTCACTGTAGACGCATAACATAAGTATTCAAATGAAGCAAAAACAGCTAACTGAGACATTTATGATGATTTCAAATTAAAAAAAAACTTTGGTTTCATGATTTATATAAAAATATGTTTGCGCTTTAACTCTTATTTTCCAAAACTCCTCACACAAAAATATATTTTTTTTAAATCGCCATGTAATATTTCAATTAGACCCTCATAAGCAGCCATTAGACGCAAGATAATTTGACGAATAGTTATATAACCCTCCGGACTTTTGAAGTGGCATAACTGTAAAATGACACCAAGGTCTTTTTAAGGTTATTTCAAGGTGAAAAAAGCAGATATTTTTAATGATAGATATATAATTATATACTTATTGACGACGGGCAATCTATGCATGCACTATATGATAGAATAGAAAATGGCGTAAATATATGTATAATCAATAGATGATTCAAAATAAGTGAAAAAAATACATATTGAGGACACCGAAACTAGAGATAAAATACCTTTTATTACACATTCAACTAGAAAAAAAAAGAGATATATAAATGTATAACAATTTCATTATTACGGACATGGGTAGCGGCAGAAGATACGCGTTATTGCGAACTTGGACAAAGAAGTGGTCAAACCCTTAATCCTTTCAGCGCGGGAACCGTCTTTATACGTCAGACTCCACCGAAAAAATTAAAATACGTATCATTGCTGTAGACTCATACCATTTATATATTCAAATGAAGCGAAAAGAGCTGACTAAAACATTTATGATTTACAATAATATTGTTTATGATTTACAATAATTTTTCAACGTTATAAGGGTGAAAGTGCTAGTAGTAAATTCGGGAGAAAAATGAACATTACATTCGCTAGATTAGCATATCGTCACCTTAGTATTAAAGTGTGGTATCTGCCACTTTGTGAAGTGGCAGATACCACACTTTAACACCAAGGTGACGATATGTTTTGGATACATCTTCAAGTGGAAGGAATAATAAATCGTATAACTAAGCACTCTAATGGTTTTCAGAAGACCTGTATACCGGATCAGTTTTGCTTGAGAGATGCTGGCCTACTAATGAACATGTTGGTTTAAATTAATCCCATCTTACGTTTATGGTTGTGTGTTGTGTGCCCATATTATCGTTGTGATAGATGTCACATTTCGTCGCCTCGGAGCTAAAGGATCCTATCTGCCACTCTGACGAGTGTCAGATAGGATCCTTTAGCTCCGAGGCGATGATTTACATAATTTTAGCGGTTGCATAGCAGGCTCGGTCTTGAGCGCCCAAGCTACTTTTCACAGTTTACCAATGGTACAAATACTGACTAAAATGTTTTAAAATATCACAGTGCAGCGCTACATGAGGAAGATGTCAAGATGAACTTTGTCATGCAGTGCATGTATTAACCCTTTAAGCCCTCACGATGCATCAAAGCATCATTTTGCATCTCTGAAAAATGACCTAATTTCCTTAAAACTGGGGGTTTAGAGCGAACATTTTCATGGAACTGTTTAATAATAACAATACATCTTTTTTCATTTCCAACCCACTTTATGTCATCTTTATTCACTACAAGTCGAGAATCGCGACAGCAATTCGCGGCTTGTAGTGAATGAATATGACAATGGTAAATTCAGGCTTGAAAGGGTTAAAATATAGTTGAATGCTTAACATTTTAATGCGTATAGCGTCTAAATATATTTGAAAAGCATTTACTTAGTACAAAAAACAGGATTTGTGTATGTCGCATAATTATAATCTGTAATGAAAAAAAGTGCTTAAAATGTAACTAATATTTCACTCATAACAATTACCATTATATTTCATTCTTTGTTCATTTGCGCATTCGAATAGCAACAGGGTTCTACAGGTCTCGAATTTCAAATACTGTGTTTCGATAATTGGAGCGGTGGTTAAAGCTGCCTGCCTGAAACATCGTAGATCGCAGGTTCGAACCCCGCTGTGGCATTCAGGTTTCAAAGAAACAAAAAGTTTATTCGCCGCTCTTTGAATATTTGGCTGATCGTTTCGACTCACGGATAAACAAGACACACCTTGCTTAACCGAGTCACTGCGTTGGTACAACGCCACAGTCGTTGGGCCAACGCAGTGTAACGGTTGAAACAATGTCCCACTGATCTGCTGAGGTGAATGTCCACTTGTGGGTGTGCCAATCACCGCACCGAATGACCCCATTATTAATATGATGGCCCTAGGTGGATCAGTGACGACCCATGAAATCACAAGACAGTGGCCCAACGTTGATTTTATGTTGGCCCACCGTCTAAGACGGTGTGCCAGCATGATAACCACATTGGGTCGATGTCTTGTGTTTGCTGTGGACGGTGGGTGTGCCAGACTTCAAGGTAAATATGCATGCCAATGTGATAAAACACCGTGCAATATCAGCAATAACATAAATATACTCCTCCCTGCACAGACAGACAACTGTAACTGCTGACTTGAAAAGTAAACAGCTACTGCTGCTTGCATGTGCACGATAGCACAACCAATCATACTGGGGTCAAACGTTATGCGCTAATCGTACACATACGTGAAGGCAAGGCATATCTGCGTACTTGAAAATTATGCTCACACTTCCGCTCACGTACGGTGGATTAGAATTTCAGTTTCAATTAATCATGCATATTTTTTCTTCTAGAGTCCAACATAATTGCTCATTTGGGAATTTGAAGTATGCGCAAGGAGGTTATAATTATGGACTATATTTATAACCTTCTTGGCATACGGACACGTCTGTCTGTAGACAAGCACGGGCACACGTAGAGACGCGTAACTCACTAAGAAAAATAAGTCATGGCCGGATATCCATTGTTATATGAAAAAGAAATATTTCACATTGAATTTGGAATCTTTATCTTATATCATGTATATACCATGGAATAAATGAAATGAAATGAATCGGGCGTTAGGCCACCTTTGTACACATATAGGCTAAACTGGGCCAGGAGAATCTCCTGAGGATGGTGAGATGAATGAGATGCCACTGTCCTCCAGACACAAGATTAGAAATTTGAGCCCTGGTGGTCTGAGGCCGAGAACGCTACCTCTCGGTCACGAAGGCTCCCCACAATACTGACTTTCACACGTGGATGGGGAAGAAACTTTTTTGTTTCTTTCAAACCGCCGAGACCGGGAACCGAGCCCCGGACTCTAGCGTGAAAGGCAGCGGTGCTAACCACTACCCTAGGGCCCCCGCCCACCATGGACTATATATTAGTGGACTATATATTATGAATCTGTGTTATCTAAAAACTTTCAAAAGAAGTTTGAATATTATTCTCAAAATTAAAGTCAAATTTAGCGTTGTTTTCTGTGAATATAGATGTCTTGCGTTTAAACGCAAAGCACAGTAGCTGCATCTTCCTCTGCAAGGCTGGCTATTCCTGAGGTCGTAGACCGACCTTGCTGAAACAGGGTTGAATCCGCCTATTGGAGTGGGGACTTTCAAAAAATATTTTTTCTGTTTGACCCAAGTTTGACCTCTGGCATGAGTGTTGTTTTAATGTGGGGCCACTGTCTACGACACCGGCCCTACATTAAACAACACATGTCTGCTGGCCGAGTAGCTCACCGGAAACGTCTCAGACACAGACCACCACATCTCACCGCAACGTGGGTGAGGGTTGAATTAATAGTGAGCCAACGTCGCAGACAGCGGGCCAACATTAAAAAGACATTTTTTGAAAAACTAATGAATATTCAATATCTAAATCTCCCTCCCTACCCCAATAGGTGGATGGTATGGCTAATTCAGCAAGGATTGGCCTGACGGCCTCGCTGTGTCAAGACTTGCTGCCAGGAGGATGAGTAGCTGCTTATTTCTTACAAGTAAATAGTTACTGCAAGACCAAAGGCCAGTATCTGCTTACTTGTAAAGTACGCAGCAGTATCTGCTTACTTGTAAAGTACGCAGATACTGCCTTTTTCACGGCAGTAGATTGATTCATAGTGCAGAAACGGCCATCTTCTGGTAGTACTCATGATGATGACATGACGTAAATGTGGCCCAGGGCTCACACTTAGTGGTCTTCTTGGAAAATGCATTATGTGAGAGAATAGCATAAATAAGTTGACTAATAAGATATTCTGTGCCTGATCTCAGGCCGAATCATTGTCTGGAAGGTACTGTATAATAATGTATCACTCAACCTTTACTCTGACTCAGCTATTCAAACGACATTGTGTTTCTGTTCATTCATTCATTCATTCATTCATTCATTTATTCATTCATTCATTCATTCATTCATGCATTCATTCATTCATTCATTCATTCATTCTTTCATTCATTCATTTATTCCTTCATTCATTTATTCCTTCATTCATTCATTCATTCATTCATTCATTCATTCATTCATTCATTCATTCATTCATTCATTCATTCATTCATTCATTCATTCATTCATTCATTCATTCATTCATTCATTTATTCATTTATTCATTCATTCATTCATTCATTCATTCATTCATTTATTCATTCATTCATTCATTCATTCATTCATTCATTCATTCATTCATTCATTCATTCATTCATTCATTTATTTATTCATTTATTCATTCATTCATTCATTCATCCATTCATTCATTCATTAATTTATTCATTCATTCATTCATTCATTCATTCATTCATTCATTCTTTCATCCATATAATTCATCCATATCATTCTTTCATTCTTTTATTTAGGCACTCGTTCATTCATTCATTCATTCATTCATTCATTCATTCATTCATTCATTCATTCATTCATTCATTCATTCATTCATTCATTCATTCATTCATTCATTCATTCATTCATTCATTCATTCATTCATTCATTCATTCATTCATTTATTCATTCATTCATTCATTCATTCAGTCACTCATTTTTCATCCATTCATTCTTTCTTTTTTTATACATATATTGAAATTTACTATGGTATTTCCAAGCTGGCACAATTTATCATAATTAAAGATGAGAACATTATATTTTCCGAGATATTTGCGCAAGGATCGGTAAATGTATAGTTGTTCCAGGAAACGGCAATTTAGAACGTTGAGGAAAACTATAATTTTAGTTGTTATAAAGTTATCATTTCTGACCCACTCACTGAAAACACGCCACACAATGTTGAAGTAATCTGGAAGGGCTTTCCCCCACCCAAACACACAGGACGTCAGCCCATTGTCAGTCTAACCACTCAGACGTTGGTCCAACAATGAACCAATGATGTGACAATGTCTGGTAGATTTGTGTGATTAAGGTTGCATCTGGAAAGCCTCTGAGATTAAATACTGTGATGGAACCCAATGTCGAAGCCCTGAAGCTGGAGTTAACTGCCTTTATTGTGCAGACGAGTCACACCAGTGGAGTGCAGAACAGAAAATACTACAAAAATAATTTCCTGGAATAAATGCGTTGTCTTGCAGTTTTGAGGATGAATTCATTAATATTGATATTAATTTCATTTCTTCCTTATTATTATTAATATTCATTATTATTAATATCCTCTAGAATTTAAATAATATCATTTTTAACCCTTTAACCGCCAAATCATTCAATCTGAATTTTCACCCACTTGAAGTTGTGTCTCGCTGACGCGATCCACAACTTCAAGTGAGTGAAAATTATTCAGATTTGACAAAATGGAGGTCAACTGTTTTCAAATATTGCTGGTTGATGTCACATTTTATCTTTAACATATTTAAAATGTGGTACTTAATGTGCTAATAAAAAATGAAAACCCGAATATATGCGGCACCGGCGGTTAAAGGGTTAAACGTATGCTCTTATTTAACCCTTACGCAGCTGAGCGATACAGTGGTCGTTTTTAATTCGTGTTACTGGCCTTTAATTCGCAGCTATTAGGAACGAAATCTGTGTTTAAACACCAACATTTACAACTGTTTCGTCTGCAATGGAACAATTATGTTCAGCATTGAGACACAACTTCAATTTGGTGTAAAATTAAAGTATATTATTTAGCGCTATAAGGGTTATCTAATAAACATTAAGTGTAATGAGCTCTGTTCACTTTTCACCGATAAGTACGACTATTGTCTTTTTGATTCCGTTTATTAGTCGATCAAAATACTGATATTTGGGATGAAATGGGTGTTTAAACATCAAGATTTGAAAATTGTTAGTCTCAAATATAGCATTTCAAATACAACGAATCAACTAAACGTGTAAAAGTCAAGTCTAGAATGAATGACACCCAGCCAATGCAAACTTTGGCCATTAATAATACGAATAATATTATTATGTTTGTAAATGATAATTTGCTAACAAAATCACGTGCAGCAAGTTAAATCATCCAGTTTTCAATAAATTAAAGTAAATTAAATTAAAATAAATTAAAGATGGTATGAGTTATTCCCTAGGAACATCATGTATCATATAATGTTTGCGGAACGACTAGGTATTCTGTGGCTTGCTTCCTAGCTAGGAGTGATCCCTCTAATCTTAATGAAAGGTGCACTGCTCTGCATAACAAAAATTAAGTAAATGCTAACTTGTAACTGCTGGCCTATTTCCATGATTGTGGGCTGGTGTAGCCTATTTAATAACCAAAAAATGTGATCTATTTCAGTGTACACACTGTATGGGGAACAATATTATTAAATTTCATGCACGAATAAACAAAAAAATGAAAAAATTATATGGTCCACTCAGCCAAGCGTCGAAGACGTTGGGCCGACACAGTACAAATTTTATACAAATGTTTTGTGTTTGCTGGGTACTTACATGATTTAAAAATATATTATTAACTAATATATGTATTATGTGTACATATCTACATATCGGAGCATTGTTTAAGTGGGATAATTATGCGCCTAATGCCTTTCAAATTGAGAACACGATGTTGATCAAATTTATGTCCGGGCCACTGGACCCACAATTAATTAGTTATTACTTATTTTGTCATAAATTACTTATTATAAACATCGCTCACTCTCCTTTAACATCGAATGGTAATATCAAATAACATCATATTTCACGAATACCCGAAGGGAGATTTGGTTTCATTAGTACTGCGAGTGTATTTTCAAATAATGTTCACTGCACTGCACTGCACTGCATTGCATTGCACTGCACTGCACTGCACTGCACTGCACTGCACTGCACTGCACTGCACTGCACTGCACTGCACTGCACTTCACTGCACTGCACTGCACTGCACTTCACTGCACTGCACTGCACTGCACTGCACTGCACTGCACTGCACTGCACTGCACTGCACTGCACTACACTGCACTGCACTGCACTGTTCTGCACTGCACTGTACCGCGCTGCACTGCACTGCACTGCACTGCACTGCACTACACTGCACTACACTGTACTGCACTGCTCAATATACTGCACTGAACTGTACTGCACTGCTCCACACTCAGTGTTTTTTTTAATAATTAAAAAAACTTTATGACAGTGTCCATTTTGGGGCACTTGTAATCTATTTGAAGAGCTTCTAAGACGTCACCACCACTGAATACACATCAATGTCATCATGCACGCACGGTGGCCACTGCGCATGCTCCATGGTTACCAGGCGTCCCCTTTAATTGCTTTGGTAAACACGGCTTGCACTATAATCATGTATGCCGTGATACCACACTGTGGGTGTATTTGCCGCGCACATCCCGGCAAACACTAGACGCTAATCCAATCCTGGTTTAATGTTGGGCCAGCGTCCTGCGACGCCGGCCCAACCTTAAGCCAGGATTGGATTAATGTCTCGTGTTTGCTGTGATACCACCGTGACGTCATTATTTGTTCGGCGGTATCACATCCCGTGGTATGACGTCAATGTGTGGTGACCAGCAGGCGACGCCCAAAACATTTTTTGTTAGGGATTTTGTCAAGTTCAAAAACTAAAAGTAAACTCGGAAGTTGTTGCTGTAGCCTACATGTTTCCAAAAAATGTAAAAATTAGGTACGGGATAGGTGGGTGATCGAATCTGCCCGATCTGAGTTTTTTTCGGATTTTTAGTTACTCTTTTTTGACTTGTCAAGACCCCTTAATCATTCTCTGTTTTAATATGATTTAACAAAAAACTGCCCATCTTTGACTGTAATATGTACAGAACCATATAGAATTATTGTGTACCAGACTAACAGTACCAGGTAACACGAATAGGAGAATCACAGAAATACGACACTGGCGCGATGCGCTGCACAAAAATTACGTCAACCCTTGCCCTGCTGGGACCGTATATAACGGTTCCAAGCCTGATTTAGATCAATATCACTAATTTTGATAAAATGGTTTCTGGTAGATGCCTAGTTAAAGCGACACAATCAGGCTAAAATCATCAAAACATCGGTAATTTTATTTTAGCTTCCTGATATGACCATATGATGTCAACATGTTCATAGACTAGAACTGCAAAAGTTTTAATTTTTTTCTGCTGCGCATTTACCTGTTAAGTGAGATAAAGAGACGTAACTCCCGTATTTCTTATTTCAGACATGCATGTCCTCTCTATAAAGTCTCAGATCAAAAGTCAATCCTGGCTCTGAAAGAGTGAAATATTTATAATGGCCGTAGACCCATAACCATTATAACATAGGTATTCAAATGAAGTGGAAAGAATTGACTATGAAATTTATAATGATTTAAAATTGAAAAACCCTTTGGTCTGCATGGTTTGTATGGAACTATTTCAGCGTTTTAACCCTTCAACCGCCAAATTATTCAATATGATTTTTTACCCACTTGAAATTGTGTCTCGCTGACGCGATCCACAACTTCAAGTGAGTGAAAATTATTCAGATTTGACAAAACGGAGGTCAACTGTTTTCAAATATTGCTGATTGGCGTCACATAATGGCTTTAACATGCTTCAAAGGCGGTACTGAATGTGGTAATAATTGAGTGAAAAACCCAATATATGCGACACCGGCGGTTAAAGGGTTAAGGGTTAAATAGGGACCTACTGCCGTGAAAAGTCAAACGTCAACAGTTATTTCTATCTGGCTTTACAGAGCAGAAGACAAAATCACATTAATTTAGACTGTGTCGTATGTGACACAGCTTTCAGAAGAGTTAAGTTTGTTTGCTCAATTAAAAATACTCAGCTACAATGCCGTATTTCTAACACTTCTAACGTGTTCAAGTGTACAAATTTATACCCCTGCTGATGTCCGCCAAGCATCTTGAACCTCTGTAAATAAGTAGTTGCGATCATAAACCACAAAATTAAATGCTCACCACTTCAACCTGCCACACTAGTGGGACCCACTACTTCAAGGGGTGGCAAATTACTCAAACATTTAAACCGTCTTCGTGATGACCTTTTTTCCTAACATGTGTGTTTAGCAGTTGGTTTGAAAAAAATTCTAAGGTCGTTTTACACTTAAGGATGCTCTATCATGTCTGGGGCATATTTTTTAAAGCTTTTGGGTGAAGCAACCAATATATATGTTAGATATTGGTCAACGTTTTCCACACCTTGTAGCCAACGTTAGACCAAAACTTGTCTTAGTTGTGACAGACAAAACCCACATCGCATGGTCCAAATAAATAGGTGAAATGGGTTGTATAATATATTATGCAATAATACTAATATATATACATACAATTACTGTAGCTTATGTTAAACCTATACATTCGTGTAAAAAATTGGATTCAATATTACACCTGAAGATATAATGCCATAATATTGGGAGCTAGATAAAACACTCTCATCACCTGTAATTTATCTAATATGATTTTGAAAAGGTGTGTTAAACATCCTATGTATTGAAATGACGTCTCCCATTTTAAGATGGCGATATTTCTAGCTGACCGATTTACTTATTTTTGGCCAGTTGTCGTTTATTCACCTATTATCGTCCATCATTTAGAGATGTTTTTTTGTGGATTTACAGACCTATGTACACGACAGATTTATTTAATATAAGTGGGGCTGATCTAGAATATACAAAACAAATCATGGTTAATGATGCTGTGTTGGAGTATATATAATAAAAAGAGCATAAATTAAAGACAGAATAAAAATATTATCACAGTAGGAAAGTCAGCTAGACTATGAGATAAAACTAATTCCTAAATGGAACGTATTCAAATTATTGTTCATGTTTAGCTATTTTTAGGTTTAAAACCATATGTAAAAATTGTATGTGCTTCAAAACTGATCTAGTTCCCAACATTATGATATGCCCCACTATAGCTTCGTGTGTAATAATAAATCCAAACATTTTACGCGGATGTATAGCTTTAAATACTGCACAATATGACATAGACAGAACTGAACTGATAGCAAAATAACTATTGGTGACACAGACTCTGTTTTGTACTCGTTGTGGTCGAAATATCGATAAAAACCTAAACCTAAATCTAGTGTAAAATGTGAAGATCGACTTTAGACCTGGGATACTGACGACTAAAGTCGATCCCCGCGCTTCAATGGTTAATCAGCCGCGAGGACGTTACCGATCCACTTGACACCTAACTGTCCTCTTCTGGTGAATTAGTATTCATTCATCAGCAAAAGTGGAGGGAATCACTCAGATCTGGAAGAGTTGGCAGGCTTACAACGAGGCATTTATGTTTTGTTACAATTTATTGGGAATTATAGCAATACATTGGAGTGTTTAGTGGTGCCCATTGGCGGAATAAAATATTTCTACTGTTCACCTCAGTTATAGTTTTTATTCCAGTTAAATTCGCACACAACTCAATCAATACATGATCTTAGATTATTTAAAAAAAAAAAAAAAAAAATTCTCACAGATACTTTAGTGACAGACACCGAATACGACAAGTAATAATTTGTGTCTTACTATTCTGTCAAGTTAAATAAATCCATTAAGTTCAGCAATAATTAAATGTAGAATATTTGTTTCAAAATTATATAAAATTGGCAAATAAGTATGTCCGCGTTGTTGAGGACATAATATGTGACATAATATGTCATAATTTATCAAACTATACCAAGTAAAAAGTACATGTATTCTTATTTGCCAGGAAGGCGTTCGCACATGATACGATATATGTCCCTAGGATTCGCGGCTAGTATTATAGCATCATCGGCGTACAAAAGTATATGCAATTTGAATTATGTTACAATTTCCCTATCATGTTTTCGATGTATTTAGAGCTATCACATTTACGAGATATAAACGACTTTGGCTCTTATAAATATATCGAGAACTGAAGCGGCTAAATATTGTCTCGTCTGTCAATGGTACGCTAGATTTATTTTTATATTATATTAAAATATATTACTTGTTTTTATCACGTTAAGTATTTTCCCCGAAATTCCAGCGGACACCATCTTAGAATTTGTAGAGCAATGATGATGTGATCGTCTAAGGGTCTAAGCTGAAGCTTAATCCTAGCTGAAACGTAATCCTAGTAGGTAAACATTTCTTCTCATTGGGACCGAATTTCAACGATAAAAATTATTGAATAACTTCCAATGCTTAATTCTAGGTCAACACATAAATCCATCTGCATCAGCCGAAAATGTTGGTGTAGTATTCGACAGTAGCTTGAATTTCTGAAAACACATATCCCAAACATGTGAGGCATCATACCCGTGATCTACGTCGAATTCGAAAAAGTCTATCCTTAGGTCTTGCGAAGCAAATTGCAGTGGCGCTGACCAGTGGCAAGTTAGATTATTTTAAATCACTTTTTTACAATATACCAGAAAAGGATATCGCTAGATTACAACGCGTTCAGAACTGCCTTGCAAGAGTGATAACCAAGGCCCCACGTTTTAGTCGTCCCACTCCTATTCTAAAACGATTACATTGGGTTCCTGTCAAGTTTCGCATTTATTTTAAAAAGACAACCAACCTGCATATCTGGTTGGCTGCATATCTTATGGGACGTCCTGCCTGTGCCAATACGTAATGCCAAAACAATTTCAACAATACGGTAATTACTTAAATCTCACCTATTTGATCTGGCTTTCCCACCCTAGCTCCTCAGCAGAACGGTTCCCTGTTGATTGATTGATTGATTGATTGATTGATTGATTGATTGATTGATTGATTGATTGATTGATTGATTGATTGATTGATTGATTGATTGATTGATTGATTGATTGATTGATTGATTGATTGATTGATTGATTGATTATTGATTGATTGATTGATTGATTGATTGATTGATTGATTGATTAATTGATTGATTGATTGATTGATTGATTGATTGATTGATTGATTGATTGATTGATTGATTGATTGATTGATTGATTGATTGATTGATTGATTGACTGATAGTATATAATGTATTTTTATCGTCGAAAAAAGCAAGCATATAGTCGCCAACGTTTACTGAAATACCCATCAGCTAGTGATTTTAGAACAAAGAAAGGAGCAATAGTTGAGACATCGGATTTGAAACCTGCTTGTTTCCCAAAACAACTCCATCCTCAGGAGATTATTCTGGCCCAGTTTAGCCTGTACATGTATGTGCACAAATGTAGCCTGAAATCCTATTCATTTTTCTAAAAACAACTCAGCAGTGAAATCCCTATGTAGGTACTGTTTTTTGGGGATCATCAAGGTCACCTTTGTTTTTATAAATAGGCCAAATTACACTTCTCTGTTAATCTGATTCTAAATATAAATTAAAAAGCGTTGTGTGATTCTGAAAGAATTTGTGCCGTGGGTGTTAATGAATGTATTTATTATTTGATATGACAGTGACACCCCAGCAAACGCAAGACGTTGAATTGACGCTGGTTTAACGTTGGCCCACCGCCTACGATGCTGAGCCAACATTAATTCTACGTCTCGTGTCTTCTAGGAGTGGACGATGCCCTGCCTGTGCCCTAGGTTCCTGGTAAAGCAAATGCCCCAGGTTATTATTATATCCATGTTATTTTCTAGCGGATAAGAAATGTTGGTCCAATAATGAATAAAGGTCTATGCCATCCTCTCTACATCTCTCATAAACTCGCTACAGTCAATATTTACTTCCATTGAGGTGCCCACTCACATCCACTACGTGCTAGGCTCGTGACAATGGTTATAGTTTTATTGTGGCATTAATAAATGTATTCCGACTGTCAGTTTAGACTATCGTTTATTCAATTATGTCATCGTGTTATCATCTTGTTAATACATCCATATATTTATCTAGCGTCATCATGATATAAATGTGGCCTCGGTGCCCACAAATTCTCGCTCCTGACGTAGCACGGAACACAATGTCCACAGACAAGCGGAAGTGTCTGGCCTGGAAAAGTAGGCCACACAAACTGATCAACAGGTGGCCCTGACCCCAGCAGTGGCTGACCCGGAATCTTGGCTAGCCCTGGCCTTTATCAAAATCCCCGAGAACACGACGCAATAAATTATTGTTGGGTTAATGTTGGGCTAGCATCGCAGGTGGTGGATCTACATTGAACCAACGTGAGGTTAGTGGCTCGACGCTGGCCCAACATTGAAACAGCACTGGGTGAATGTCCCGTGTTTGCTGGGATGAGCTCGTGCAGCCCTGTTTTTATTGTCAAACCAAACCTCACATAGATGAACTGTTTAATTTGTGTTTCTTTTAATTAAATAATAATTTGTAAAAAGAATCAGTATAAGCCATGGAGACCAAATGTTTTTATCAATTTGAAATCATCATAACTGTCTTAGTCAGCTCATTCCACTTCGTTCGAATAATTTTATGTTATGGGTCCCCGTGCTGAAACGGCTAAACATTATATAAAATTTTAGTAAAAAATATTCACGTATTTAATTCCGTACGATCATGATTATTAATAGTTCTTATTAAAATTTAAACAGTGGAAAATAATATTACTTGGGAAACATAATCATAAAACTGGGATGGTCCGTGTGACCTAAACATATAAATACTACCGGTTTGTAATGTCTTTATTATGCCATTCGTTGTCACTAATAACTAAATAAATAGAGATAAGAGAATACACACAGTTAATTTTTCGGAGTACCAAATTATCGGTGGGGATAGGTTACCACATCCATCCTGTTGCCACAAATTAAGTACATCTCACTGGGCACACGACATTGTTGCGACGTTGAATCAACGTCAATGTCGTTGATTAAAAGTCGCAACAACGTCGTGTAGCCAGTGGGATGTGCTGCTGCGCATACGACGTTATTGCGACGCCGAATGAACGGCTTTGATGCGATACCACTTCGTATCCCAATTGCCTGCCCACCCTGCATGTTTGCACATCAATTTCATTCCCTCGGTTTTATTTTAGCTATTTTATCACTCGACCTACGTTATAAAATACTTCACTCTAGCGTGTGTTCCCTGACCCAAATCTCTCAGAAACCTACTTGTAAGTGATCGCTAACAACGACTAAGTCACGAATCTCGAAATAGAAATCCGAAATCCGTGGCGCAGACGCAGAGGATCGATTTAACAATGTACGTCTTGTGTCTGCTGGGAAAAAACACAGGGCCTAACATAATGGAGCCTAAAGTAACGTGTGTGAAGCGCATGCTCCCTCTGTCGCAAATTCACCCTTCTAAAATAAGTATACTACTCTCACAAAATATATTTAAATGAAGCTATAGTCTATAAATGGAAGTGTCTATTTACCCCGTCACGGGGTGTGCAAGCAGACTAAGATCCTTATTTAACCCGACAATGACAACCAATCAAAATCGTTCTTTCAATGCCCTGATGTCAATGTTTGTTTTCTGGCGCTCATTCACGGAACTGAATAGCCTACACCAAGACCTTATCAAAATGAACAGGTAAGTATTGTCGCGTAAAAATAAACTTGTACAAATGTAAATATATCCCTGACGCCGACCCGGCCATAGTAAATTCACTTCGGACAGTTATTAGGGGAATTAATACTTTTTGAATACTACGAATCTATGTATTTCACCACTCAGTTTCCAATGGTAAAATGTCTGGATATTTGTTATATTTCATTTTCATGTTGTTAAGCCTCCTACTTCTTTTCGGTGGATTTTATCACGTAATTTGCAACGATCAATTGATTTTATCACATTACAAAATCTATAATTTCCACACTTTACACGACAAATTCCTGGCTTCTATTTGCACGATCAGAATCCACGCCACCCAAACTGTAACACGCCCGTCGTTGTAAGACAGATTGAATCTGCTATCATCTGAGAAAAAGAGCTTCGCCCACTGGTCATCTGAGGGTGAAACTTTATGTGCGAGGGTACCTTATGATGTTTCAGTGGGAGTATTCACTAGACAAGACATACGGGTTCATATTTTGGAGAATATAACTGGGTTAACCCTTTAACCGCCGAATTATTCAATCTGAATTTTCACCCACTTGAAGTTGTGTCTCGCTGACGCGATCCACAACTTCAAGTGAGTGAAAATTATTCAGATTTGACAAAATGGAGGTTACCTCTTTTCAAATCTTGCTGGTTGATGTCACATTTTATCCTTAACATATTTAAATGTGGTTCTTAATGTGCTAAAAAAAATGAAAACCCAAATATATGCGGCACCGGCGGTTAAAGGGTTAAGCTGATATGCGGATATAATCTATAAATATTCAATGAACGTTCCCTGAGCACAGCCCTTGCACATCGTGATGGAGCGTTAAATCTTGATTATATGAAAAGTGAGAAAACAATCATGTCAAAAACCAAACTCTTATGAACATGAGAAAACATAATTTATTGTGTCTCATTCGGTAGGCACTAAGTAGCATCATATGGCCATAGCACCATCAATAACGAACACACTAAGTGGTGGTCAATATACAATCACAGCAAACAGCAGACACTGGGCCAATTCTGGGTTAATGTTGGGCCAGCGGCTCCGACGCTGGGCCAGCGTTAAACAAGCATTAGTTCAACCTCTTGTGTCTGCTGAGTTTGCAACCTTAACAAAACTATATAAATATAAGCTGTGTTGAATGCATTAATATAATCAGCAGTTATAAAACATAATTATCTTTCAAATAATACGCATTAATTGGTCACATATTTACATTATAATGGCAACATCAAGTGTTTAACATGTACAATTATGTAATGTAACGTCTCCTTGAATATGAAAGGGTGTATCTACCACTTTACAAAGTGGGCATATCTACACCCTTTCATATCCAAATGGACGATACCGTGGTTATCGTATCCTATATTCGTTGTACATTCATTGTCCATGTGCGCAATGTAATCACAGTGCTTATGATACTAAAAAATAACATATAATATTTGGACCCATATGACTAACATGATTTGCCTAAATTTAAGTATCAACGAAACGATGGGCGGGAATTTCTTATCACTGAATTCGGTCGACAATTTAAACGTTAATTGTACAGGTGTAGATGTCGACATGTGTGTTCAAATACCACAGATAAACACAGTTATAATTTTGTCACTTCGTACCGTAAATTCAAGTCCCACAAAATAATAACTTCTGTACTAAACAAAATGTCACCGTGATTTTTATAGGAGAGCGCATGAGCCCATGATTACAATATCGAAAACAAGCGATAGTTGAAAGCCAAATATGACGACCAAGAATGAAGTTAACCATCGATCGTTCAAATGATCACAGAAATAGACAGTTTGGGATAAGTTTCATTTTTCGAATAGTTGCAAATATCGGTATAGTGGATTATTTTCACTCCACTGTTACTATATCGGTGCAGTGAATTATTTTCACTTCACTGTTACTGTCTTGATATGCAATGTTCTTTTTGTAACATTACAACATTGTTGTCACATTTTATGATTGCATAGATGAAATACACAAGACACGTGTTTCTGGAGCGGTTTGATGCCAATTTATCAAAACTTGTTTACATATCATATGTTTGCATTGTGCACCACACCCTCTTTACATTGTTTCTGCGACAAATAAACTGTTTTTATCTGACGTTACCATCTCCGGTGTTCTGTTCCTGATAACGAAATGTCGGCATTGTCAAACATGACAGGGCGATCAATCAGCGAAGTATAATATTTTATCTGACTTACATGTAGCGTTGACCAACCACTGCAACCATCTAAGAGTAATCTTCTAGACATTGACCCACAATCAGCCGCTGATGGCTGTACTTGCACAACAATAAAAAACACATTCTGGGGTCTAATTGTGAAATATTTCATGCCCCGCCAGACACATTTCGCGAGAGTATGAGCAGATAAATACTGTAGCTCTAGTAATTTTAGCGTGTTTAAATTTTCGCGAATTTCTAATTTTGGGACTTTACACGAAGTTTAGAATTCGCGAATTTTCATTTTTCTTAAGTAGTGCTATAATATTAATAATTATCGCGAGATTCTTGAAATCGCGAATTTGCACTCATCGCGAAATTCGCGAGAATTAAAACCTCGCGAATATTACCAGATCTACAGTAATATTTTTCTGAAGTGTCACAAATATGCAATGATTTGCAGATGTTTGTTATATTTTCTCCAACATTATAAACCTTCAAGCATTTCGACATCAACTAACATTTCAAGAATCAAGAAGCTGTTATGTTCCAGAAGTCGGGTGTGAACACAAAATATTTGTATAACATCTATACAACGTCGGCCCAACTTCTTCGACGTTGGACCAACATTGCATAGATGTTATACAAATGTTTGGTGTTTACTGGGAATCCGTCCTGCGAAAGCAAACGATATTAACCTCTTAACCTTTTTCTCGCTAAGGACGAATTGAAGCGCTGAATTATTATTTGTAAAAACATCGCAACCGAAGGTTTTTTCAATTTGAAATCATCACAAATGTCTTTAGTTAGCTCTATCCGATTTATTTAAATACCTATGGTATGGGTGACCGTTAAAAATATTTCAATTCTTTCAGCGCGAGCATCGTCTTCAGACGTCGTCGTCTGTCGTCTGTAGACGTCAGATTCTGACGACTAAAGTCGATTCCCGCGCTGTAGGGGTCAAATCTGTTTTATCAGCCAAATAAATCACTGGTATTTATAATGAAATATGTGTTTATATATCAACATTTACCAATGTTTGGTCTCAAATTAAAACTTCAAGTGGGTTAAAATTTGAATAAATTAACTCAGTGGAAACAGAGTTAATTATCAAGTGACCAGTTACGATTGTTTGTCTGGGAGTTGTCATTAAATGGCAATCAGCAGTAACTGGTTACTTTACAAGTGATCACTTACAGCTCTTTGCCTCCGCACTGTAGTACATGATTGTATATTGTTTCAGATACTAGTGTACTAGTGTCGTATCAGTTATACATAACAATATCACACTGGTTCTCTCAACACGTTAGGCAAGTTTAGGGCTGATATCAGATATTATAATTATCATGTATATAACCCTTTAACCACAGGACCAGATTATATTTGTTTTCTTAGTGTGTTGTTATTAAATTCCAGCTTTCGAACATGTCTAAAGATAAAACGTAACATCAATCGGCAAAATTTAAAAATCGTAAGGCTCTATTTTGTGGAGACTGAATACTTTTCACTCACTTGAAGTTGTGGATCGCGTCAGCGAGACACAACTTCAAGTGAGTGAAAATTTAAATCACACTATTTGGCGGTCAAAGGATCATGGATCATGGCGGTCATGGATGACAAGTAAATAGTGGCACCGTTTACGTCCCATAGCATCAAGTTACAAAAGAACAAACGTAGTTTATAGATTAATACTTTGTTTCTTCTCCATCTATGTATAAAAATAAACACAGTGTAAGCAAATTGACCTAGTTCTCGTAATTATGCAATTATAACCTGAATTGTGTCTTTGTAATATACGCTTTCAACATTTGGCAGTCAGTTAATGGCAGGATTATGACACATTGGAACAATATTTACTACTTGGTTACATGTATAATGTGATACACATGCTATCATACTGTCTTGTCAGCTGCGCACATAACACATACATCAAGCGAACTTTGGTCGTATGTCTATATTCAAGTGGCAGTTATTTCTGTTAAGGCATTGTCCGAGACCAGCTCGGCAAAAATATCACAATCTGTGTTTTAAGTGTTTAAGGCGCCCTCGGCTGAAGCATGGATCGTCTTTAAAGTGGTGAGGATGGGAGGTCCATCCTGGGAGGCGTGTGTCCATCTGCAAAGCCCAGAAACAGTAACTGATTACTTTTCAAGTGACCATTTACTGTATTTTGTATTTTGCGCGACAACCAGTGTTTGTCACATAGAGCTCACTTGTATAGCTCTCAGCAGTCACTATGCAGTTTGTCTGAGACTAATAATATTAAACTGTGTCCAGTGAGATGATGTCAACTGTTCGTTGTTAACGTGGAAAATGGAATGATGACGAATCTGGCGTTAATCATAAATAACGGATGCTCCACCTGCGCCAGGCGTGTTGCGCGTACAACGCCACTTCCCGTTTGCATCTGCTATGACGTCATTTTGCGGAGAAAAAACATGCATAAATGTTTTCGCATGAACCGGATAACATGCATCAAGTCCGCTGTCTAGAAATCGTTTGATATGGCACTTCGTGTCTCATATCGTAGCTCACCGGGTGCAGAACATATTGCGATTCTTTATGGCCGTGTTCAACTTTAGACTTCAGATGGGCCGCTGTTTTTCGTCTGGCTGTTGGATTTGTTGTCGACACAGAAGTAGCGGTAGATGTTGTACGGCTCTATCACAAGGAAGCTGAGAAAGACAAACACTGCCAGCAGCTGATACACAACCACGTATGTGCCCATCTGGTCATGTACGAGTCCTAAAACAAAAGCCAGTAACATACTGTCAGACTATTTATATTCCAAGCACAATTAAAACAATACAAATGTATGGTCGTAGATGTCGAATTGCTTTAAACTCGTTAACCGCCAAGTTATTTTTAATTGGAATTTTCACTCACTTGAAGTTGTGTCTCGCTGACGCGATTCACAACTTCAAGTGACTGAAAATTATTCAGATTTGACATCTGGCTGATTGAGGTCACATTTTAGGTTTAAGATGTCTGAAAACTGTATTTGATTTGATAATAAATAAAAACAACACATATATAATCGCTATCGGCGGTTGATGGGTTAATCATATTAAATAATATTGTATACATTTAACCTATTTTGGATTTTTTAATCTACGTATCAGAATATTTTTTGAGAACCAGATATCCACATAGATTTGCTTTCCCAGATGGGGTTATGCTAGTGTTTTAAAAATAAATGGGGAGCTTACCTGCCATAGGAGGACCTATGAGGATGCCTATGCCACTGAAGGCGTTGCATATGCCTGCCCCATTGGCCAAGTAGCGTCTTGGTACCACGTCTCCACAGATCACCATGCCTTGTGTGGTGATCATGGAAGAGAAGACACCGAAGATGAGAACCACCAAGAGGAAGCTGGTGACGTCACAGATAAGAGGCACAAAGCTGAGGGCTCCGGCAGCTAACAGTACCAGAAGAGCGTACAAGTGTCGGCGTACTGGGGCTACTAAATGATGGTCAAACAATAGTCCCGAGAGAGGTCGTGTGATAAGTCCCAAGGCACCAAACAAGGCAAGTCCAAGCACTACAGTATGGTCTGGAAGTCCACGTTCAGCGATGAGGCTGGCCAGGCAAACACCGAAGGCTGATACAGCGATGGAGAAAAGTGTGAAGTGAATTGCCAGCGTTAAAAAGGCAGGCTCCTTCAGAAGATGTAGACCAAAGGCGTGCACCAACTGCGAGCAGGAGCGCTGGCGTCGCCGGCGTCGTGAGCAGATAGAACAGGAGCTGAGTGAGCAGATGGAAGATGAGGATGAGGCTGATGACATGGTTTCCTCTTCTGGGATGTCTTTGGCGTGAGGTGATGGGAGAGGTAGGAGACCTCCACTGGGTTGTATATTACCATTAATGTCTGCGTTCTGCTGGCTGAAGCTGCGGCTCAGAGAGCGTACCAACCGCCTCTTAAGAGGCTCCTCTTGATGATGCTCACGGAGGATGGAGGCCCGATCACCAGTTTGGTGAGCATTCAGCTGCACCTCCAGCTCCATCTGCGGTTCTTCGTGCTTCACCACCACGACCTTCTTTTCCTGCGGCGGAGGCCTCATCAGCATCCCCACCGCTATGTTGTTCAGCACAAGTCCTCCCAGAATGAGAAAGGTGCCCGAGAACCCGTAGTAATTGAACAGGCGTTCCAACATCGGTGCGAATATGATGACCCCCACGCCTCTACCGAACACTGCTAGCGACGTGGCTCGCGCCCTCTTCTTCTCAAAGTACTGGCCAATGATGCTAATCATGGCAGTGATGAACACAGCTGATGGAAGACCTGTAATCACAGACAAAAACTATTAGCCTTTATCCCTTTAACCGCCGGTCCCGATTATATTCGTTTGTTTTCATTTTTTATTAGCACATTAAATATCAGTTTTTGAACATGTTTAACATAAAACGTGCCATCAATCAAGACGATTTCCAAATCGTTGACCTCCATTTTGCCAAATTTTATTGATTTTCACTCACTCGAAGTTGTGGATCGCGTCAGCGAGACACAACTTCAAGTGAGTGAAAATTCCAATCAAATAATTTTGACGGTTGAAGGGTTAAAGCGCTGAAATACTTTCGTACACACAATGGAGACTAAAGGAGTTTTTTTCAATTTGAAATCATCACAAATGTCTTTTTTAGCTCTTTCTGATTCATTTGAATACCCATGTTATGGGTCTACGGCTATCATAAATTGTTTTACTCTTACAGTGCGGGGATCGACGTTAGCCGTTAGAATTTGACGTCTGTAGAATTTGACGTCTACAGACGTCAGATTCTGGCGTCTACAGTCGATCGTATTTTTCACAATAATTATCAGTAGAATACTAACTTGGTCTAAAATCTGAACCCAAAATTTGAAATTTTGATCAATTTCAGTTAGCACCTTAAGACAAAGGTCGAAATGTTTGATAAAATCTTATTTTGAAAACAGTTAGGCTGAAATTTAGGACCATTCATGCATTCAATGGCAAAATCGTCATTCTTTTTCAAAGATTTGTGGGGTTATTTTCATTTATAGCAGCTTGCAACACTGCATGTGGGAATATGTAGCGTGATGTATCGAAGTTAGAAATATGATAATTATACATTGCTATGTACGTGTACCTCACATTTAAGTTTCTCATGCATTATTGCATTTGACAGTTTTCACCCGTATGAAGTTGTGTCTCGCTACCGCGATTCACAGCTTAAAGTGGGCTAAAATTACTACTTTGATAAGTGTCTGAGCACATCACTTACCACTGAGGACACCCATGGTAAAGTACACTATGTAGAGGGAAGGTGCGAACCCGGTGAGAATGAGACCGCACGCCTGCACCAGCGAGGCCACCATAACACAGCGGCGACAGCCCACCTGCTGTATCAACGCTCCTGCCAGAGGCCCTGCAACAGACAAAAAGCAACCATGTGAAGGTCAACAGAAACACAGAGATTAGACAAGCTGACCATCTGGAGATGCAAAGGCACCGCTTAGAATGGGATTTGTACTGCAGTGCAAAGTCAAAGGGCAGTAACTACTCACTTGAAAAGTAAGCAGTTACTGCTGTTTGGCTTTGCACGAAAGTGAACATGATTGCCCTCTGGTGGTAGTTATTGCCAAGGCGGTTCTTGTAGCGGTGATGTCAGCGATTACTTGCAATCAATCAAACAAAAACTTGCGGGACTACACGATGCATGTGTGGTGGTGTATAATGGAAAATTAATGTTGCTAAAGGACGACAAGTTGCATTGGTGAAGATAAAGCTGGTGTTCAGATTGTCCTGTTGTTTGGTGCTAAAACTTACCAAACATGATCACATAAATTATGGCTATGTAACATATATTTGTGCTTGGGAAAGAACATAGGTGTACATGTACCACTCACCGATTGACGACTATCATCTCAATTGCAATAGTGTGATCGGACTCCGCAAATTACACCATGTGTTTGAGATATTTATCTACTGGTAAGGTGGCAACTATTCAAATTTGTAGTTTCTATTAATTTTCGGTCAAGGCATAGTGTTCCACTCTATATTTGGGTTGCAACTGCATGAATGTGTTGTCACTATTGATTGGTCACGGGTATAATCCCACAATTTGCCCAACTTTTTTATTCTCCGATTCCGTTATATGCACTTATGTATTAATAAAAACATGATTGCAATAACACAACAGCAAGTAGCAAAATGTTACCCATTGCCCATCACTAATCTAATTATGTACAAAAAATATATTATCATTATGATGAGCTCTTTATCGTTTTAACCGTCAAATTATTCAATTGGAATTTTCACCCACCTGAAGTTGTGTCTCGCTCACGCGATCCACAACTTCAAGTGAGTGAAAATGTTTCAGATTTGACAAAACGGAGGTCAACGATTTTAAAATCCTGTTGATCGATGTCACGTTTTATTTTTAACATGATTGTTTGAATGCCGGTACTGAATGTCCTAATAAAATAAAACCTGAATATAATTGTGACCGGGGGGTCTTCATTCAGACAAAGTTTTCCTTTTGAAGTAGCTACATGTGCTTGTGGGAGAGAGAGAGTGCCTCATCCATCATCTGATAAATAAAGTTGTCTCTGGCAGCAGAACAGACTCGTTGATATAAATATGATGTGATGTTTTCTACGGGGTGGTGTGTTTTCTACATTTTGTGACTTGGTGTGTCGCGCAGTCTGTCATTTTTCGGGTTTATAACATCGGTACATGATAGTCAACCCTTTGACCGCCGGTCCCGGAAATAGTTTCTTAATTTTTTTCTAGCTTATTAAATACCAGATTTTGACCATGTTAAAGAGAAAACGTGACATTTCTGAATAATTGTCTAATCTGAATAATTGTTACTCACTTGGAGTTCTGGATCTGCGCGATGACGGACGATATTTCGTGGTGTTCAATCACGACCGTCATTTCGTTCATGAGGCGTATTACAGTATAAACACGAGACGTTATGCCAACACTGGGCCAACGTTTTACGGAGATGCGATCCTACCACCCATAATTATTGTATATATCTAAATTTGAATGGACATGACATATCATTACTATCTGACGATGTACCTACAGAAAGCGTAGATTGCGTCATCCATAAATTATTTTAATAACTGGATAATTTTCGATGAATAATAATATTCCACTTTAGTAGATTGCGGGCGTGTCCCTTTTTTGGCGACAGCATAAGTACACCAGACACCGGTCTATCTCGGGCCTTCCGTTGGCCCAAATCATCTAACGTTGGGCCAGATGAGGCCCAAGGATGTCCTGTTTGCCAACACCACAAGTGCTGATGGGGCACAAAGTTTACGTGGCCACTGTTTGACAAGTTCCACTTGCTTCAAATCAGACGTGGCGGCTCCGCATATAGAAAAGAAAGATGTCGTCTGACTTATGTGTCATATTTATATTACCCATCTATATCCAGGCGAACACGAGAGGTTGACCCCATGCTAGTTTCATGTTGGGCCGACGGCGTAGACGGCGGTCCAACATTAAACTAGCATGGGGGCAGCGCTGCGTATTTGCTTTTTCATGTAAAATATAGGTCATAGTGATACACGTGTCGAGTGTCTCGCAAGTAAATGATGCATCCACTGTGATACACCATTCTCGCATTTCATGATTTTGTAAATCAGTTTTCACAGAAAGACAACATCACGTCGGATAGGACAATTTTGCTAACAGCCGGGTGACCAGTAGGCCCATACACGAGGAGGTGTATGGCTACAATCACGATCATACAGCTATCCAATTTACAACATCGATGTCTTCTAATTGGCTTACCGAAAATATAGTAGGCCTATGCATTCTCTCAAGGCAGGCATAATAGACTGCTTGCACGAGTCTGCGCAGTGAACAATTGTCTGATTAAAACAGTTCAGAGTTGCTCACTGTGTGGCGTGTTGTCATTGAAAAGTGTGTAACAGTTGTCTGATTAAAACGGTTCAGCGTTGCTCACCGTGTGGCGTGTTGTTATTGAAAAAGGTGTATAGGATTATTCGCGTTACTATCCCATATAACTCCATTGTGATTCATTGCAGCTGGGTTTTTTTCTAAAAAAACTAGCATTTATGATTTACATTTTAAACTTGACATGCTGTGCATTTTTAATCATGTTTTACGTCCAATTGATTAGTTGTATTTAAGTGGTGTTTTCATTGTTTACCAGTCAATTTTGTATGCCCGGTTTAGTCGCAGTGTTTATGTTATTATACTGATAATCCAGGCCCTTATACAGTCAGTGAACTCTTTGTATAGTTACCACCTCGAGGCTGATACACCTTGTTCGTTTCCTGGGCGTTTTTTGCACGAATTTGCGGTCGCAGTTTTAAGTGCCGAAATGTTTAGTATAGTAAACAACGTTGTCTTTCCATAGGTACAAGCAATTTAACCATAGAGCCTGTAGTTTCGATATAAATAATTTATTAATATCCGCTATATTCCTCTCACTTATTTGACAAAGTAGGGATTTCCATTGTAGATGATTCAAAACTAGGTGTATGTATGAAATACAGGAACTCAGAGTAGCAGTTATGACTGAGTATCTTTATAGCATCTTTAGCATCTCCCATCTGCTTGCACTGCACATAATGGACAATATACGTGGTATAGAGTTAATATGTCCACATTCCACCAATTTACATGAAACAAAATGCTCGCCTACAGTAAATAAACGGTGGTGGACTTATATATCAGACCATCCTTGATATTCTGTAAGATATAACTCTTTTTTTTTGTTCGTAATAATGTAAATTGTGTAATTGGAAGACGCACATGCATAATACTTTATAACTATATCATGTATATCATGATGTAGAGTGGAGATTTAGTCTTGGATGAAAACAATATGCCGGACGGTATGTAGGCCTATGCTCTGACGTTCCATCCATATGTTTATTTAGACGCGATTTAAACAATATGGATCCGGTGAAATGTTCGAGTATTATTTTCAGTAATAATACTCTGATATCTAGATACAACAGTCATGATAACTGCAATAACAGGATGAAAGAATCATTTCCCATTCCCGGTGATATACCCATCCAAGTAAACACAAAACATTTGTATAACATTTGTACAATGTTGGGCCAACGTCGAAGACGTTGGACCGACGTTGTACAAATGTTATACAAATGTTTTGTGTTTGATAGGATTCGGGCATTAGGTGTGTAAATATTCCTGACAAATATTTTATATCCTGTTAAACTGCCATGCAAAGTCAAAAGGCAGTATTTTCTTACTTTACAAGTCAGCAGATAGTGCCTTATGGCTTTGCACGGCAGTATAAATAATTAGTATAATACTTGTCAGATTGATCGGCAATGCCTTAGTTAGTTTAGCATTGTGCCAGCGTCCAAGACGATGGACCAACGTGAAAACAACGTGTTGCTATGTTCTAGCAGGAAAGCTCAACTCATACATTATAATTGGAAATTTAACCATATAGCCACCGGTCTCGATAATCATGATTAAATTCGTTTTTATTTTTATTTTTTACTAGCACATTAAATACCAGCTTTCAATGCTGAAAAAGCGTGACATAAATCAACAAAATGTCTAAATTGTTGATCTCCATGTTGTCAATTTTGAATATTTTTCACTCACCGTGAAAATGTGTAGATATCACGGTTTGGAACATACTTGGTGCATATAGCATCTTACTTTCAGTTGGAGCGTTTTCAATGACGTTGATTCAGCGTCGTGTTTTATTATGTAAGTAGATATACATTTTTTATCTTGACAAAAACGCCTTTTTAATTGCTCTTTTTAAAAATCTTGATCTGCGGTGGATGTGTGTAATTTAAACATGGTCTAAAACTGGAATGAAGTTTGAGGACCTGGTTGGGGGCATGCGAGTACACGCGGAAGGTAAACTCATCTGCCGCGAGCGAAAACAAATCAACGTCGAACCGCTGTAAAATATTATTATTTTGAAGAAAGGGCGTGGGCTCTAAACGTCATTTTGAAACGTCTGGTAAATAAACTAGGTGCTTCCGGGCGGGAGCGGGACGTCGGTCGTGAGGCGGATTAGCGGCGGGCCGGCGTCGAAGACGCCGCCCCGTCGCTGATGCGGCTCACGGATCCGTAGTTTTGAGAGCGCGGTACCTGGATCGGCTGCAGACTGACAAACGGGGATAGGTTACAGGCCAGGTGTGTGTGTGTGTGTGTGGATCCCTGCTGAGTATCCCGCGGGGATAGCCTACCTCCCACGACTCCCCCTCCTCTCCCCCGAGCCCTGAACCTCAATCAGCGTGCGCGCTCTCTGTGGCACGGCAACTGTTGTGGTGTTTAGTTAACGGCCATTCACCAGGTGGCGCCGATCATCTCCCCTGAACAATTTACACCGCCCAGTTTCTGGTCGTTAATGATCGACCCGGTGTTAATGTCTCCTCTCATATTTAACCTTTGAATAACTAGAAATATTCACCGTAGGTTCACCGACATGCTAGAAATTCAACGTAAAGCTTTAGTTAGAATTAAGGGAATATCCGAAATCTTTACTGAATACTGAACACGTGACACATTGATTTATTGAGAACATTGCCTGAATATGGGACCATAAAATGTTTGTTGTTTTTCCTAACAAAGCAAATTATAGGGCCCGACAGAATATAATATAGGCTTTGTATTGGTCGAGAAGGTCATCTCGAAGAGGATGAAGTTTATGATAATTATATCGTTACGAGAATATGGTCACATGTAATAAAGTGGCCTACCCTGGTCACTCACACCGGCCATGCAAGCTAGGTGTGATAACGATTATAACAGACAAATGCGTAGAAAAATAATTGAGCAGTAGATAAATAAGCCTAAAAGAAAATACAGAATTCATAGGCCTGACATCCTCATTGAGTGCTGGTCTAATAAAGTACCCACCTGTAAGCATTGCTGTTGCCATGGTGATGCTGTAGACCCATGCAGTGGATGCTGCGCTGCTGTCGAACCTCTGACCCAGGGCCACGAAGATGATGGTGAAGCAACCGGACAGACCAGCATCCAAGATGGAAGTGATGAGAAGACCCATAACTACCACCCAGCCCCAGCCTCCGTCTGGAACCCCTGGTGTATCTGTGTCTTTGGCGGGCTCATCTGGGGACTTTTGATGATGTGTGTTACCATGGCTCCGCCGCACCTTGGTGACCACCTGTCCAGATTGTAGGTGGGAGCAGGTGTTCACTTTACCGTTCTGGTGAGGAGAGTGCTGTGGGCTATGGTGGGGTGGGTAACGACCAGGGGGTCGCCTCCGTGAGATGGATTGACTAGATCCTGACATATTTAGAGTCTCCTCTGAGCAGTACTCAGGCACGTGTGCCAGGTAGTCCTTCTCTACATCTTCACCATCCGGCCACTGACGACTGGAAGGCGATTCCAACCTACCACCCGACTCAATTTGACACTTGGAACCGGTCTTTACTGACCCATTAGGGATAAACACGTCGTCTTCACAGTCACTTGAGAGGAGATACGTCCTTGTGTTACCTGATGGTCTGGACCTGTAACTCCTCCTAGCATCCTGGGCTAGAGGTGACATCTTGTGTTGTCCGGCAGTGATCAGGAGAGGTGATCCATGTGGAGCTGTGGAGATGGAATGACGTGGTGGGTAGAGCTCCTCCGTGGAGTCAGTGAGGGACAGCTGCAGGATGCTTTCTGAAGGTGGAGCCTGCTGGTGAACCAGATGTGATCCTTTCTGTCTGTGGAGAGACCTCTGTCTCTGGTGGTGGTGAGGATGGTGCACCTTGGCGTGCTCTAGAGGCTGTTGGTGCGCGTGGTTGTGATGAGCTTCTGGTAGAGGTGGCACTCTGGCGGCTTCTGCTGGTAGGTTACTGTGCGGGGAGGTGCCCCCAGTGTCCCCTCGCTCTTGCATCTTGCTTTCTGTCATGACTTCAACAAAGGATCTTTGACACTAACTGAACACACCGTCACCACTGTCTCACGTGGTGTCACCACCGGCTGACATTGAACACTATATGGGGAGCGTGGTTTGAACACTTGTTAACAGAGCGACTGGCTCTAGTCGAATGCGGACCCGGTACTCACTCAGCTGATATATACTGGCCCCTCTTACTAGCCTGCTGTCAAAAGCGGACCCCCTCCTCCCCCACCCCCCATCCAATCCACGAGACTTCCGTCCTATAGCTATCTGTGCAGGCCCCTCTGCCACCTGTAACACACATAAACATGGATTATGAGTCATCATCAGCAAACAATGTTGGATTGGTGTCGGCCCAGCGTCGAAGACGATGGGCCGACACCAATCCAACATTGATTCAGCGTTGAAGAGGTTGGGCCAACATTAATCCAACATTGGTTCACCGTCTAAGTGAGTCAACAATAATCCAACATTGGGTCAACGTCGATACTCGGACCCTCCCAGTATACACGATCTATTGACCCAAATCTGGCCAAATGTTAGGCCAGCGTCGCAGATGATGTCCCGCCATTAAACAGTAATTGGTTCAGTGCGTCACGTTCACTGGATACAGGGTTTAACTCAATAGATTAAAAAACACATTTTGAGGTGAAATTTCAGCTCACCAAATAATTTAATTTGGGAGAATTCAAGTTATCATTAAATAATTTAAATTTTCGCCCACTTGAGGTTGTGATTTGCGATAGCGAGACACAACGCCAACTGGATGAAAATTAATTTAAGACAAAGCATCTGCAAATTTTGATGTTTAAACACACATTTCGTTTAAACACAGTTATTTGAACAGCTAATAAAACTGGATAAGAACGACTACAATGCTAAGCGGTGAAAGGAGTAATATGTGCTATAAGTTGCGTCATTATTTCCAACTTCAAATGATTAAAACAAATCTTCTTTCATCTGAATACCAGCTCGACATGGTGCGGATTAACATAATTTTGAATAGATTATGGCATCAAATCACATATATATATAGTCTGACAATGAGAAAAATGAATTTTAAAATATTTTATTAAGAAATGTTTTAGATCCATCTATTCTGACTATCAGATTTCAAATACCTGTCATCAAAATAATGTGTGGTAAAAACAAGGAAAATAGAATCGTTCTATTTTCCTTTGTAGAAATAATAACTCGAACAATCCAGTAGCGGCGGTGATAGATAGTGCATGAGTTTGCCTCTTTCCGTATGTAAATAGCGGCGCGCACTCAGTGCGAGGTGGGTGGCGCTAAATGCATGCTCTCAACACACACGATATCCATCCAATGTTGGGTTACTGTTGGACCAGCGTCGTAGACGCTGGCCCAACAGTAACCCGACATTGGGTCAGCGTCTCGGGGGCTGGGGCCATCTCTGCAAAGCTGTTACCAGGTTGCTGATTGGTTAAACTTTGCTCATTGACCAATCAGACACCCCGTTACCGGTGACACGAAACTTTCAGAAACAGTCCAGCGGGATTTGTTATACGAGCTTAGTCGAAAGTGAATAATGGCTATAACTGGACATGCACTAAGTACACTTGATCGGACTATCCTAAACCGAATGTCCTTGTCTGGCCCGCTGAACACGACTGTCTGGCTAACGCTACGGCAGACAGCCATGTTCAGCGGGTCTATGAGTGATAGATTTACATTGGCAATTATGTCACGTATTAATGATGATCCATTCGAAAGGTTGATATTTGTTGTAGCCTACATTCCGACATGGTATTTTTGTAACGATAAGGTGAACAGTGTGATAATGAAGGTGTTTAAAGGAGTTTTAAAGTCCAAGGTGGATTTGAGCAGTAAATACATCTTCTTTGCTTGCTGATACTCCATTCTTTTTAATACCTGCATGGATGACGCTGCCCTGGAGAATTTTGATCCTTAAATGTGAGTTCAATTAGAGACTATAGACATTCAGTCAGAGACTGTAAATTTCCGCAGAAATTAACGGACTGTTCCTTCGCCCGAGACACACCTCCTGGCAAAAGTTTCATGTAAATCCGTGCGGCGGTATAATGATTTCACAATACATGCATGTACATGTATAGAATACTTTTATACAGATTACTGTTGTGTGCGTTCAAATCACCAGTGTCTCGTGCGACATGGCGACAAAACCAAACGCCAGTAAAAACAGCAGTTACCGCATTTTGGATTCGCACGGCAGAATACATGTACATTATTTTATTTGCCCAATGATCGTACGAGGGGTAGGGCTGACCTGTGAACTGGACGATGATTGGTCACGCAGGCAGGGGGAGGGGTCCGGGCCGCACCGTCAAAATTCCATTCCCGTAACGACGAGTCATCAGAATATATGTGGATCAATTTTGGGCCACCGTCCCAGACGCTGAACCAACGTTATGCAAGAAGTGGTTTTGTCTAATATCAAGTGGAATTATAACAACTGCATGCAGCCGATACTCACTGATATAAACCTCACCTACTCCTCTGGTGCCATATTATCGTACACGTTACGATATAGCGTAGGCTTTTGATTGGTCGAGATGGCCATCTCGACCAATCAGAAGTCTACGATAGATCGTAACTTGTACGAGAATACTGGTCATGTTCGCTGCTTCTTCATTCAATCGTTGCACCTCCAACCAGGACTACAGTTGTTTTCAGCTCGTCTTATTAATATTAATCGGTGTTGTTGGGAAGGGAATGATTGTTTAAACATCAAGATTTGAAAAAAATGATCTCAAAAAGTAAATGAATAACGAGAAATTTGCACCCACTTGAAGTTGTGGTAGTAAGTGGGTGAAAATTTAATTTAAATTATTTAATTTAGCTTAAGTTTAAGGGGTTTACGTTGTGCTATACTTTTCATCCACATGTAATTTACATCCACAACAATCACTTTTGTTACACTTACACCGTGGTTTGAAAAACTGAAGTGAAAAAAACTGTATTCAATTTATTTTACCATGATGACGTAGCTTTAGCTTTAAATGCACACTTATAAATCATTTTTTCACTTAAAAAACGCAGTTTAAAATAATTTTATTCACTTAATTAACACATTTATAAAGCATTTTAATCACTTCATCAACACACTTATAAATCACTCTTAAAAGCATGCATCATGTACCGTCCTGAAATCAGACAATGCATTTTAGAACTTCGGTTTTGGGATAAGATATAAGCATTAAGCAGGCTACATGTGTAATAGACACAAGAGTCAAGACTCTCTTCTACTACATCTTAAATAGTTGTATAAGTTAAATCCCAAACAAAACTTTTGTTGTTTTTGGTGTCTAGTACATGTGCGGATACTGTCGTGGTAAAGCAAAACAACGTTCAAAGTTCAAATTGCTTAGTTAGCAAACATCATCTATACCACGTCGTGTTATGTGATAGCAAGCACCCCATATCGAGTTATGCCGGCGATTCAAGCCCTATTAACGCCCTTAAATACATTTTTATTGAGCTTACCATTCATGTATCAACTCAGTTGATTTGAAACATTCTATCATATATTTATTGTGTGAGACTCAGAGATCGCAGGGTCGTCCCCCGTTCTGGCATGTTTATTCTCTGCTCACTTGGACAGATTTAATATAGTGGGGAACCTCTGTGACCGAGAGGTAGCGTGCTCGGCCTCAGACCGCCAAGTCTCGAATTTCGAATTATGTGTCTGGTGGACAGTGTCATCTCATTCATCTCACCATCCTCAGGAAGTTCTCCTGGCCCAGTTCAACATATATGAGTACAAATGAGGCCTAAAAACCCCAATAGTTTCATTTTATTTATCGTGTGAGAGACTTTTAAAACACCTCCCACAAATAGTTCGTCGATTTTAACCATTTATGATGATGTGAGTATCTTACGATGCAGATACATGCTGCGTTCTGACACGAAACGTATTGGAGGGCGAGATTCTCCATAGCTGAAAATGGTGGGACGGATCTGGTTGACATATTTGAGTGGTGAGCAAAGGTCAGAAAATGTCCAGAATTGAATTGGTAATGTGTGCATTACAATATTAGGCCGCAGACGGTTGGCCAACGTCAAGCTAGCATCGATTCAATTAACGTCTTGTGACATGATCACACTACGCTGCTTTAATTTTGCAATATTTTATGATGCAGCCGAATAACAGCTACATGAGTCTGAGTGCGACCCAAATATTGTATTCCACTCAAATTTAAATAAAAAACGACGCAGTTGACTCGGCCACGTGATATAAAATACGAGCGTCATTTCGTCAGGGAGTGGGCGGCAGTTCGTAATAATTTATTTCTAGTTGGAACGCATATGTAATGCAACTGCGTCCCGAAATTTGTAACACATTGTTACAATTTGAAACGCAATTGCATTACAAATGCGTTGCAATTTATAATAATGTATTACAAAGTGGAACATGATTACAAATTAGGACGCAACAGTGGATCGCGCTCAGTGAAAATTATCCCTATTTGTTACCCATATCATTATATGGTTAATTACCCATAGCATTAATTTTTGCTAATCTTGATGTTTAAACACACATTTCATTCCACCATGACATTGATTTGATCGACTAATAAAACAAATTAAAAACGGTGATTAGCGATGACATGATTACATTACTTGTATCTTAATTCCAATTAAGACACACCACTACATAATTTTCTTTGTCTCACCACGACATTCTAAACCGGGAATGGAGTACAGACCAATTATTATGGTAGGCCTATGGTGCTATAATCAGTCAGGTGTGACCGAACTGTTTGATTATGAGGAATTTTGGTCGGCTGTGTTTAAACCCTCGGAGCTTTACATTCTTAGCTTTGAAAAAGGCCTCGGCCTTCGGCCTCGGCCTTTTTCAAAGCTAAGAATGTAGAGATCCTCAGGCTTTATCATATACATAATGTTATTTGACGCCGACACTGCAATGTGAGTGCTGCTATCCTATTATGAGTGCTTAAACACAGGAGAACGATGCGATATTTTGCCTACTTCTTCGTTGGAAAATTTGCTGAGCTGTCTTCTGGCATCTAATACCGACATTCTATCTAGTACACAATGCTCGGTATTAAATAAAATAAAAAAATAAAAGAATAACTAGGAAGTGGGTGGGTGGTTCAAACCTTAACTATGGTCAATCCATTTTGGGTTTTTTTTGGATTATATTTAACTTGACAAGACCTCTTACTTGCTCCTCATGAAGCGCGGTTCAGCATTGAGTTATAATGAACTTAGTATTTAGATGTGGCTCTATAGTTAGTCACGTGCAACAGCTCTCTTCTACTGAACAAAAACCCAGCACACTCGCGACGTTGATCGAGTGCTGTTTTAATATTGGGCTGGCCCAACATTAAAACAGCACTGGCTCAGCGTCTCATCTTTGCTAGGAAGTATCTCATAATAAATCATGTCATACAGGATGATGACATACGATCCCGGTTTAGTAGATCCTGGGGCGTGGACTGAGGTAACCCCCCCCTCCTCCCCTCCCGTCACCACAACAGGCGCCCTCGTAATATCTGAGGCGAGAGAATTACCACACGGAAAGATACAGGCTGCCCGAAAAAAACATCGCAACGCAGTTAATAATAACATGACATAGTTAAATCAGTGGTTTTACTTTTGAGAGTAGTAATTTTGGTGAAATCCGATACAGCTATACGTCGCCAGTCATTTGTAACGGAATCAAGGGAGCGGGGTGGTTTGGAGTCGAATGCATGCTATTGGACCACCGAGGCCAGCTGGATGAAAATCACTTTTATTACAACATGTTTGACCCATCTTTACCACATTAGTGCATCGTACATTTTTCAGAAATTGAAAGAATACAGTATGTGTTATATCAGAAATGCATAACAAGAAATGTACAACTCCGGCCTGTTGATTCTAGACAGTAAGCTCACAAAATTGCATGTAACTCAAAAAAACTATTTCACCTAATAACTTGATTCATCAGAAAGAGCGATCATGTAGCTTTTAAATGCGGCTTTTAATAAAATTGGTAATGTTGCATGGTAGTTGCTGGATGATAATATTCATCAAATATTAGGTAAAACTGTCATTGCACATGTATGTCCCCCCTATACATGTAGACCTAGTTCAGTTTCTGGGCACTTAGGGCGTTCCTGTGCCTTATTTACATGTTGACCAAAACATGAGCACGTGGCATCTGCATGTTTCCCACAATAACATTGCCATGTGGTTCTGAGTACATACAAGCAGTACACCAAATTTCATCAAGCTAGACAGGCTACACAAATCAATTTGCAATTTGGTGAACTTACTGTCTAAAATCAACAGGCCGGAGTTATACATTTCTTGTTATGCATTTCTGGTTATATTCACCACAGCTATGAAATTTTAAACGTTTGAAGAAAAAACGATTGTTGTAAAGGCAGTGAAAGGCTTGAAAATAATGCTTGTTTATCCCCTCTTTCTTCTGTTTTATCAATGAAAAAATATTGTAAAGTAAACAATTCAATAGGTTGATTTTATTAAAAGAATATACATTCGTACATGTATATAATGGTATTGTTAAAAGAAACAGATTTATTTTTGTTAGGGGTATTTTTTTGCTTTTTTGTACTTCTGAGAAAATGTGCGATGTGCTCGTAACGTACAGACGGGACATAAAATTATTATTATTACATATCACCACGATTGTCAGCCAGATATCCCAACGTGTTGGAGAGGTTTTGCAACATCTCCGCAATTCTGTGAAACTCAATAGCCTTGACCTTCAATGTTTTCACCAAACTAGCTAATACAATGAAGTATGAGGGAAGGGGTCTTATATAACATTATTTTTACCGAGTAGCCATTCAAAAGAATTTTCGGTGACGTCACTGCGTTCCACAGGATAATGACAAAGGGAAATACTATACCCAGCAAACAAAAACATTTGTATCACATTTGTACAACGTCGGCCCAACTTCTTCGACTTAGGGCAAACATTATACAAATGTTTTATGCTTTCTGGGTATATGCTTATCTACTCTGCGTGTTCAAAGGCATATCGCCCCCTAGAAATCAGAATGTAATGCTACTTAAATGACACTTTGATTGTTAGGGGTCATATACATATATACCATATAAGTCAGTGATCCTTGATGCTGTTACTCTAATACAAGATACAGGAGATTTATTCTCCAAACCGTATGGACAGTTCAGAGTGCCGAACAAAATAGGAGGTAATAATTACAAATAAAAAAATAAAAAAATTGGCTACATTAACAAGTGAAATTTTATTCTTCGTGTTCAGTATTCGTCCGAAATTGATAACATTTGTTTTCTTACATATATTTACGAATGAAAACTTAATTCTTATTTATTTTAATGCAAGACATTCCAAGCAAAAGTGAAATTTGTTCCCCAGTTGACCACTATTACACATTCTTCTTTCAAATTTTTAGGATTTTTGTAAATTTTTGGGCGAATCAGCTGAAATTAGTGTGTCATCGGCATAGAGTAACGCAAGTAAGTTGAGTACTGCTCTATTTGCTGTTCACCACGCGTGGATCAGTTACGGACTGAGCAATAACTCGTTCACCATATATAGAAATAATCACGCACCGGAAATGACGTCGGAAGTGCCACCCGTGGTAAATTAATTCAGCAGCGCGAATAACCATGCCTTCAGCACACGTGCTGAAGGCATGGTTATTCGCGCTGTTGAATTATTCATTAGACACAGTAATAGGTCACTCATAGGCTAATACACAGCTAACAATAATTCCATATCTAGAAAAGGTACAGTTATAACAATATAAATATGCACAGTTATACAAGAATCATATACGTCAGCACTGAAATGGTTCGGTTGCAATCACTAGGGTAAAGCCGAGAGAAACTTAAGGACAGATCAGTGACGTATGTATAGCATCGGATATGTCTGACTCAACATGATACGCTGAGTTTCAAGATCTTACCACTCCCAGGAATGACCGCGGTTCAACTAATTTTTTTTACACATATTACGTCTCCAATCGCAACAATTATTATAAGGTAGTTTTAGACGTTGGTTTTCATTTTAATAATGTGAACTCACCAATGAATAAATATAATTTAACATTTTCTAACCTTTTAACCGCCGGTGTTGCATATAATCGGGTTTTCATTTCTATTAGCACATTAAGTACCACCTTTCAAATATGTGACAAAGATAAAATGTGACATCAATCAGCAATATTTGAAAACAGTTGACCTCCATTTTGCCAAATATGAATAATTTTCACTCACTTGAAGTTGTGGATCGCGTCAGCGAGACACAACTTCAATTGGGTGAAAATTCAGATTGAATAATTTGGCGGTTAAAGGGTTAAGGATGTCTGCTTAACAAACAAAAAACATTCGTACAGCTTGTGTACAACATTTGTGACATCTGCTCAACGTCTTCGATGTTGGCCCAACAAAATTAATGTTATGCAAGGGTTTTGTGTTTACAAAAATGAAATGAAAATGAAATGAATCGGGCTTTAGGCCACCTTTGTGCACATATAGGCTAAACTGGGCCAGGAGAACCTCCTGAGGATGGTGAGATGATTGAGATGACACTGTCCTCCAGACACAGGATTCGAAATTCGAGCCCTGGCGGTCTGAGGCCGAGCACGCTACCTCTCGGTCACGGAGGCTCCCCACAATATTAACTTTCACACGTGGATGGGGAAGAAACAATTTTGTTTCTTTCAAACCGCCGAGACCGGGAACCGAACCCCGGACTCTGGCGTGAAAGGCAGCGGTGCTAACCACTACCCTAGGGCCCCCGCCCTTTGTGTTTACCTCGTCACCAATATTTACATCTTAGTTTAATTTCATTGATGTGAGCACATCTATGAATAAACGTGATTTAGCGTTATGACTTCATATAAATGTCAAGACTGGCACCGGATAAGTATAAGTCTGACTCAATTATATCAGTTTCATTTTATTAAACCTTTACAACGCTGAAATATTTTGTATGAAATAAAAGGGTTTTTCAATTGGAAATCAGTATAAATGTCTTAGTTAGGTCCTTCTGCTTTATTTGAATACTTATATTATGGGTCTACGGTCATTTGAAATATATTAATTCTCTCAGTGCAGGGACCGCCTTTATACGTCAGAATCTGACGGTCACCGCACTGGAAGGGTTCAAGTGGAAACATCTGATGGCAGACTATAAAATCTTCAACATTTATCTTTACCGTTTTGAATAAACATGATTCAACTATGTTGGAATTTTCAATCACTTGAAGTTGTGTCTCGCTGACGTCATCCACAACTTTAAGTGGGTGAAAATCTTCGAATTTTTCGCAATATGGAGGTGAATGATTAAGATAATCTTAATTTAAGATTCTTAGTTGGTTGGGCCCCAGTTCCCATGGCCGAGTCGAATCAGATTGAGGCATGCTGGGATACTTTTTGGCGTGCTGTTCATGAGAAAGAACCTCAGCCATGGATGAACTATCAGCTGTTTGATCCTGGATTGGACCAATATGAGCCATTGATACTGCGAAATGTCCATCCACATAGTCCAACAACATTTCGTCGTCTCGGAGCTAAAGGATCCTATCTGACACTCGTCAGAGTGGCAGATAGGATCCTTTAGCTCCGAGGCGACGATTTTCTTGCAGTCCTATAATATTGTCGAGTTTACACTATGGAACCACTAGGCACGTGTCGCTGTTATCACTTGTGTTATTATCATAGAAGTACGATGGCCTGTGATTGCCAGACGAACTGGATTTTACGCATACCATCTGATAACAGCAGTACGATGCCCCCAGACCGACTGAACTCGTCTGTCTCGCGTTAGCGAGACAGACAAGTGCAGTCGGTCTACCAGACCCATATCCGATCGGGTTTTAATAAAGAAACGCATGGTTATGACCAACGTTGTCCTGATCATATATTCAGAAAAATAAACAAAATGACCATAGGCATATTGGTATGATCGGTCATATTGACCCGTTAACCGTCGGTCCCGATTATTATTATTTTTTCTTTTCTTTTCTAAGCACCAAATTGAACCTGGAGGTTAGCAATTTTAAAATGTTGTTGATGAATTAACTAGTATTTAACACGAGTTAAAAATCATGTCAACTTGTCAAAGACAAACAATGACATCAATCAACACAATTTCAAACAATGGTAACCCCCAGGCTCCATTTTGTCAAATCTGAATAATTTTCACCCACTTGAAGTGGTCGATTGCGTCAGCGGGACACAACTTCAAGTGGTGAAATTCCAATTAAATAATTTTGCGATTCAAATGGTTAATGTAAACATGGTAAATGTTTTAAACAAGAATGACAAGATGTCACTACATTCCAGCAAACACAAAAAAATGTATAACATTTGTACAACCTATACAACGTCGGCCCAGCGTATTCGACGTTGGGATTGCTTTAAATCCACCTAACAGCAGTTAATTAACAACCAACTTACATGTACACTACTTGATTTCTTAGACTTGAACGTCTTTTCTCTTTGAGATTTAGAGTTACTCATTAAAAAGCGAAGAGCTAGGTATGTTTGTGTATGTTCCTAACATTATAAGTTTACATACCTGAGCTGATATTTTGAGAAAGCCTGACCCAGATTTCAAGCATGTGATTGGTCAAGCTGGTCATCTGGACCAATCACTTACTTATGATCTGGGTCGTTTCGATAATGCCTTACATGACGTCACAGAATAGTATATTTTGCAGTGTAGGTACTATGGCAATGGCTATAATCCTGACTGATAATATTATTGTGTGATCATTCGTTGGAAAATATTAAGTTAGCATGAGGCATGTGTGCTGTTGATTTATCCGTGGGAGTATATTAAAAACAATTTGTTAACAAACAAAACAATCATGTTTTCGTAATAAATAACTATACATTATTCAGAAAAATTCTGACTTAGTAACTGTTGGAATATAATTAATAGGTTGAGAAGAGACAAAACTCAAATCAAATGTTGTTATATGTTCCACTCGAATGAGTGACACTTGTATTAATTTGTAAGAATAAATAACTTGTAGAATAAATGAATAATTGAATAAATGAATGAATGAATGAATGAATGAATGAATGAATGGATGAATGAATGAATGAATGAATGAATGAATGAATGAATGAATGAATGAATGAAACAATGAATGTTTAGTTAAGCCGCATTTGTGTAATTAGCAGACGTTACTGGACTGTAGCATAACCGATGAGATAATGTACAAATGCAACCAATAAATCCCACCGCATATAGATCACCAAAACCGACCAACGTAGGTGTTCTCCGCTCTGGAGTTGTAGTTAGTCAAGTTTATCCTTTTCTTCTACCAGTCTATCTTGGTAATTTGCGGTAACATTGTCTGACATGAAAAACGGCGAAAAAACATCTCCTCAGCAATTCCGTTCAACATTGCAATGTGGTTTGAACAATCAGCGTCTGCGTTTGGCAGTTATTACCATGATTACAGTCAGTCTGTTCATCACAAAGTCGGCAAGAATGAGAAGTCGACCCAATTATGGTTCAATGACGGGCCACCGTAGTAGACGGTGACGCATCCTTGAACCATAATTGCGTCAATGGTTTGTATATGTCGCCATGCTCAGTTTGATGAGCTACATGATGAAGAATTGAAACCTTGTGAACAAATAAATACGCAATTGCTCAACCCATTCAGTGTGGGAACTTACTTAAAACGCCGGAATCTGACATCTATGGACGTCAGATTCTGACGTCTAAAGTCGATTACCGCACTGAAAGAATTAACACATTATAATGGCTGTAGACCACGACAAATACATTATATAGCGGAAAGAACTAACTAAGATATTTATGCTGATTCCAAATCATGAAAACTTTGCTCTCCATCGTTTATATAAAAATATTTTAGGGTTGTAAGGGCTAACCTGGTTCACTCGGCTGCGAGTTCATTCATTTTAATTTAAAAAAGTTTTTCTGCAAAAATAATTCTAAAACGCAAATTTCAGCTATTTCGATTCAGGGATGTAGTTGGGATATATGATTAATTTTGTCGTAGCTCAAAAGTAAACATTGTAAATATAGATGTCAAAGCATACTTCCGTATCCCGGAAGGCTGCTCGTCATGTTGGTTTTATAATTACATCTATGAGGTAGTGATTTCAGGATGTTTAGAGGACTGGAACAGACTGCGAAAGTTAACCACAGACCAGACTTTCTGAATCAGGCTATTAGAAAGCTACAGCAAGGCTGAAGCCGAAATTGAGCTACCCAGCTGATGTCAAAGTACTGGGCGGAGAAATTGAGCTACCTAGTTGATGTGAAAGTAGTGGGCGGAGATTAATTGTGACGTCACGAGGTGAATCATACTTGACTGGTTTTAGTATATAATTTAGCATGTAATGCAAATTCTGGCCTATCGTCACACGTTGTCATGCTTAATTCAATACCATGCATAATCATCATCATAAGCTTGTGTAGTCTTGTCAAACGAGGCTTTGAATCGGTACCTCTTCAATATGTGGCCAGCGTCGCAGACCTGTGAGATCTGCTATATTTGGCCAGAGTAATTTTTAGTGGGTGGACGCTAAGTGTGGGGTCAAGTTGTGCACATCCTCCCAGTCAAAATGACTGCAAAAAATGTCCAAATTACACTATAAAAGAGAAAATGCATGGGCTGTTATGCAAAAACTGGAGAAAAAAATGACCCAGCATAGATTAAAATATACATTTTCATGCTTCATTTTTCTAATAACTGATGATTAGTAGACTAACATTTCATGAAATTTTACAGAAAAGGTCATTGTGACATAATAATATACTTCGATTATTTCGATAATCTGAAATCACATTCCTCATATCAGCCTTTAAGAAATAACTAATGTCATTGTCACGCAAATTATAAAGCTTGCCGATGTACAACAAAACTAAGAATAATTCCACAACAAATTCTTATTAATAATACGAGTAATAATTAAGATTATTGTTTATTTAAGTGTTTAGAATGTTTTAGGATAAATACACGAACAACAAAATTGTACACATATTACAGAACACCCCATTGCCACCCGCGCACGCCAATGAATCAGTTTGTAGGCCTAAATAATAAGTCAGTTAACGCTTATCTCTGTAGACTATGGACGTCAGATTCTGACGTCTAAAGACGGTCCTCGCACTGAAATAATGAATATATATTTAATGGTCGTAGACCCATGACATAGGTATTCAAATGAACCGGAAAGATCTAACTAAGACATATACAATGATTTCAAATTGAAAAAAACCTTTGGTCTTTGTGGAAAATTATACAAAATATTTCATCGTTGTGAGGGTTAAACATATTAAAGACACAAAAACTAATTCACACTGATCATTTTGAAACAGTGTCCAAACCTACCAACGACCTGTAGACCAGTGGCCAACCACACAAAGTCCGCCTGACCATCCCATCTAGTTGTCTGATTTAACTAACTGACCACAAACTCATAATACTCCTAGTGGTGTGATTGCCTCCTGCTCTCAAACCACACAGGAACATTTAGTCGAACGTCTGCTTAACCCTTTAACCTCCAAGTTATACAATTTAATTTTTCACCCACTTGAAGTTGTGTCTCGCTGACGCGATCCACAACTTCAACTGAGTGAAAATTATTATAAATGTATTTTATTCGTACTCGTAGTACAGAAACAACCAGACATACTATACACATTTATCTTGGGACACATTATTATCAGCCCTGTCCCTGCATTATCTAGGGCGACATTAGTGGACCCGGCATGAGTGGATCCGGTATATGTCCAGTCAAGTGGCAGATGCGGGATTCGAACTTACAACCTCCTACCACAATATCAGAGGCGCAAGCTCTAACCACTGCACTACCACGACCGGACGTGGATTTGACAGAAACGTGGTCAACAAAATGAAATGAAATGAATCGGGCTTTAGAGCACTTTTGTGCACATACAGGCTAAATTGGGCCGGAAGATCTTCCAGAAAATGGTGAGATGAGTGGGACCTCCAGACACAGGATTCGGAATTTAAACCCTGTAGGTTTGAGGCCGGGCACGCTAGCTCTCGGTCACAGAGACTCTCCATAATACTGAGTTTTACGAGTGAATGGGGAAGAAACATTTTTTGTTTCTTTCAAACCGCCGAGACCGTGAAACGAACCCGAACTCTTGCGTGAAAGGCAGCGGTTCTAACCACTATCCTAGAGCCCCCGCCCTTAGTGGTTAGCTATTTACAAATCTTTCTGATTGATGTCACGTTTTATATTTAATCAAAGTGGTTGATAGGTGGTACTTAATGTGGTAATAAAAAACGATAAAAAAACCCGAATATAATCAGGACCAGCAGTTCAATGGCTAAATGTCGAGTGACCGTTCCTGGCATTGGCCTGACATTGAACTCAGATAGTTAGTGTACAGTTGTATCATGTGTGTAAGTACCTTAAGTTAAATAAAACTATACAGCTAGTTTTTTCCAACAAAGATAATTCAATCAGGGATTTACAGTTATTGTGTCAGATACCTGGGTTGAAATTGTAAAATTAAACAAATATGAATTATTTTACAAGTTCAAAACTGCTGATATATCTACCCAGCAAACACAAAGCATTTGTATAACATGTATACAACGTCGGCCCAACGTCTTCGACGTTGTTTCAACGTTGCATAAATGTTATACAAATGTTTTGTGTTTGCTGGGTAGCTACAGCATGACTTGTGCGGTGTGTTGTGTCTCTTTGTGGTCATTGTTGCTACCGAGCAATGAGTGAGTCACACATTTATATAAGTAGCTCAGGTGGTCTAATTGTGGTGTAATGCAGTTCAAAGACAGTTCAATACGGTATCTGCTTGCTTTATAAGTATGCCCATACTGTCCTTTGGTTTTCGCAAGGCAGTCTAGATGAATTGTAATTATGCAGCCCTCAGATCACCACATCATGAAATTGTTTAAGTCATGCAATATATAATGATTTTTCCGTGCTAAAATGTATCGGCAATAACACATTAATAAATTATTTCGATAATAACTTCTTTTATTCTGCGATCATCATACCATTAATTTTTAAGCCTTAAAGCGCCAAATTAAATAGTTTAATTTTTCATCGACTACCGCGACCGACTACGCACATTTCCTTTCCAATAACATTGCTTTGATCTGCTAATAAAACGGACTATAACGGCTATGGTCGCTTTTATAGTTCCTTCTGAAGAGCAGTTTTGTTTTGACATGAACGTTTTGTTTCGAAATGTCACTTCTGTAAATGCGAGACAGTGATAAATATGTTATCATAAAATGCTCTTCTAAAGTCCTAACTTGGCATATTTGATATTTATATTGATTTATTAAAGTTTCCTATCAACTTGTTTTCTCACACATGTTCAAGGTTTATTTACCATAGAGCGAACTATCGAAAACAGGTTAATATAGACGACTAAGAGATTAAAGCCCATTTTTTTGCCACAAATATATTATTTTTAAAATATAGTTTCCAATGCAGGGGCAAATGTCTTTATGTTTGCACATTATGGTAATTTGAGGCACCATCATTTTTCGCACTCAGAGGGATATACTGAACAATAAAATCTTTGATGCCAATTATTAACGACATTTTGTAAAAATAAATCGCATTTTATATAAATAAATCATGTTTATAGATTTGATGAACCATGTCACGTAGCACCCCAAAATGATCAGTGTGGACAATGGCATACAGCGGCAGTGTCAGAAAGATGGTGCGCTAAACTGGGGCGGGGGAGGTGGGTTCTCCAAAATTTTGTATTTTCAATCGTTGATCAATCATGTCATCAGTGGTCATGTAGCACATCAAAATGACCAGTGTGCCTCTTGATATACGATGAAATTAATTCTTTGTCTTAGCAAGCCTAAGACTTATACCTCACCTTATAATTTGGGATGTAGCGTTGATTATTGTATTATTGTAGGCCTACTCGTAAAAATGCAATCGGCTTAGCAGTTATATTTTATATGAGCGAAACAGCCATGATTGAGTGTGGTGTTACTTGATTGTATTGTAAGCGTGTGTATTTTTGATCACCAGAGTACAGGTATAGCACTTTAATTCTAGTCTAGCGGCTCTCCAATACAAACTAGGAAAAATACAAACATACATGAATACAACTGTACAAGACACGCAGCAGACGAGGTGGCATTGCCCTTTGTAGTCAATATAATGTGCTGAATATACCCACCATGGCATATAAATACATATAATGAAGAGTGTTCATCAAATACTAGCAGAACTTTTAGAAGATTGACATTTTACCGAATAATCTTCCTAACATGGATGCCCTCGATACTAAGCTAGCTTTGTAGTGATATATATATGTGCACAAAGGTGGCCTAAAGCCCGATTCATTTCATTTCATTTTTGTAGTGACATATTCCCTTCTCAGTGGACAAGTCCCATCAAAAGTTAATTACCAGAAACAAAATACTGGCATATTATCAATCAATCCAGAGCATCAGCTCTCCTGCTTATAATTTGTTTTCTGTTCCTTGGCTTTGTATATCAGTGCAATTTCTGATTAGCACAACAGATGCGTCATAAACCACGAACCAACCAGGTGATTTTGTCCATGATGCGTTGAAGCACTGTACCAATTTGAAGCCTCGTGTTGTCAAAATTGCGCCTTCAGTCAGGCTCAAGCACTGGCACATATGCAATGACAATGAGTAACCAATTACTGGAATTTCAATTCACAAACAACTATTTCATACTTTTTGTACATCCAGTCTAAATAAGTGGGTAGATCTGGCCTCTCAAAAAGCGCAAATAGGTGGATAGTCTCATTTAACCCTTTAACCGCCGGTGCCGAATATATTCGAGTTTTCTTTTTATAAGTACCACTTTTTAAACATGGTAAACATAAAATGTGACATCAATCAGCAAGATTTCAAAAAAAGAGTTGACCTCCATTTTGTCAAATCTGAATAATTTTCACTCACTTGAAGGTGTGGATCGCGTCAGCGAGACACAACTTCAAGTGGGTGAAAATTCAGATTGAATAATTTTGCGGGTAAAGGGTTAAATATAACAAACATATAACACTATCTGTGGCCCCAAACTTGGCAGTCCACCAAAATGGTTTAAATCTCGGATTATGAACGCGAAGCAGGACAGCACTCTAAACACTTTTCTCAAACTTCACAAACACTTTGTATCTCAATATCTACACACTACATTAGCATGATTAGATGAATTCAATGAGATAAAAATACTCCCCCCCCCATACTGCCACACAAAGCCTGCAAGCAAATACGGCCTTTCGGCTTTGCACCGCAGTATAATATATAAATTCAGTTGGTCATGGTCATGACTGTTATCAGCCTCTTATCAGATTAAAAATCAAGTGGCGGCTTAAATGACCATAAATGACAAATAAAATAAATAGACAAAGAAAGTGTTCTGTCAATGCGTATACATGTATACATGTATCTCATTCTATAAATATAAAACCTCCAAATTTAACTCAGCATATGGACACATGACTACATTAACGGCGTCTCTGGATATATCTGCATGGTGACTAAACAAATTAAATCCAACAAACACTACTACTTAAACTGTTGGTAGTCAGTCTGTGCTAGTACATATATATATATTTATATCAAGATATATAATATCTACATTTATATTCCAGTAAATTGAAATTATAAACACATTAAACGTTCAACAAAACCACTTGTGTCATTATCATAGCATACACATATGGCAAACAATTTATTTTATGAAAAGTGGTTTCCATGGTAACCATATTAACCTTCAAACCTTGCATTTCCACTGTATGTGTGATCAAGTTTGAGGGTATGTGTACTTATTTACTTTTTGCGTTGGTTTTACATATCTATACATTTTAAAAGTAGTATTTTGCGTGCTTATTACTTTTAATTGGAGATACACCACACTATTTATCGAGAAGACGTTACCATAGAAACCTTCAATTTGTGACGTTGTGCACAGTGATGTGCAAGTAAGAATGTGAGATTCGAAAGCTAGACAAAATTTCATGCAAAAAAAGTTGAAAAACTCTACTGACTAAGACGGTCAGATAAATCGACCTGCCTCCCGGACTATACACGTTGTCCCAATGCTAGTGTTGGTCCACTGTCTGCCCGCCTGCTCAGCACTGTACCAACATTGGGTGAACATCTAGTGCTTGCTGGGTGATCTCTAAGATGTGGTTCATTCAACTCTATGCTATTTTTCGAAAATACCGTACGCGAAATTCAAACACCATCACTTTAGTAGGCCCACGGCAGCCTACCCGGCAAACACGGGACGTTGCCCAATGTTGGGTTAATGCTGGCCCATCATTTTTGACACTGGGCCAACATTACCCCATTATTGGGCAGTCTCGTTTTTGCTGGGGATGGAACAACTTTAAATCCATTCACCTGCTTGTGACGCATAGTTATAAGCATCGTTTGTAAATCCTTGAATACAAATAATTCAATTGAACCACCCCCCAACTTCAATAAAATCAGGATGTGCATCAATTTGACATATCACACTTGATTATTAATAATAGTTTAACCCTTTGCCTGCTAATCACAACAATAGTCGTTTTAAACCGTTTTATTACTCGAATAAACCACTGATATTGGGAATGAAATGACTGTACAAACATCAAGAGTTGTAAATGTTTGGTTTCAAATTAAACAGATATGAGTAATTTTCAACCACTTTAACCTCAAGTGGTTAAAAATGTAAATGATTAACCTAGCACGATAAGGGTTGACCATAATTGAGATGATGAGAATTGCGATAACACTTCCCATCTCATAGTGAATTAGCCCTTTACCCGCTTTTTATTTTATTTTTTCAGTGTGGTTGTACTTCCGCGATCCACTACTCAAAATGGATACAAATACTCATATTTATTTAATTTGAGACCAAACATTTAAAATTCCCACGGATTAAACATCATTTTTTTAAACAAAAACTGTTATTTGATACGATTAACCCTTTTAACGCTGAGCTCTTGGGCACACTTGCATCCCCACCGCTGAATTCCTGGGGAGGGGGGTTGAAAATAATCAAAATATTTTGTAATGTCAAATTTATCTGAAGACACCAGCAGGATCTTAGCTTATGAGCAAATAATAACATAAGAAGGAGTTGTGCTTTACTAGTGGATAAAACCAAGGTCATGTCAAGGTTACATCAGGGTCATTTCAAGGTCAAACTCACAAAAAATATTGAAAATACCCACTTTTTATCAATTTCAAGCTGTTTAGTTGTGCAGTAATCCTTTAGAAAGGACTGATGGTGACATATACTTGGTCGGGTATCACTTCAGCACACATTTTTAGAAAATCTAGGGCAGTGCTGATATTGGGAGGGGTAATGCCCCCATGTTTCCCATTTTACACCCACATTCCTTAAGCTCACTTGAACAAGCAAAAATACAATTATGCAGCAGCGTGTAGCATCTGTTTGGGCTTCCATCGCAAAAGATTGATACATAATAAGGATATGGAGTTGAGGTTGTGCTTTACTGCATAGATGCCGCCTAAAATAAACGTGAAGGTTATGTCAAGGTCATGTAAAATGCCAGGTTTATCAGTTTATGGGTACTAAATGGGTACTAAATGGGTACTAAATGTACTAAATGCTTAATGATAAGGTGATGCGTAATGATTAGGTGTGCAACCATGCAATCCGCACTGCTGCGATATCTGTCATCAAAGTATTATTATAGCATTTTAAGCATGATGCTGTTGCCAAAGGAGTGTATGGTTTGTTTTATTGTATTCTTTGGAAACAAAAATATCTCAATTATTGAGAAAGTTATGATGATTTGGTTGAATTTATGGCGGCCATTTTGAATTTTTGTTCCAAAAGAATCCTGTCCAGTTGCTGCTCTTATACGTTCAATGGGGACCTAGAAATTATGAGAAGTGCAAGATGTTTCGATTGATTCATATTATTATGATGTCACTGAACAAATTTAGGTTTGTTGCCCAAGTGGCAACTTTGGGCAACTTTTTTTATTAGCATAATTAAATTAATTAGCATAATCGGTTGAATCTGCATTTATGATCCAAAGTAAAATGTTACTTTTGAACTAGTGGCTGCAGAAAAATGGCCAATAGCAAACTTGTGTTTGGGTCAGATCCAGTAAAATCACTTCTGATCTTATATTTATCTTCTGCCTCGCCGATAACAGTTTTTCTTCCGTCCGTCTGTTTGTCCGCCCGTCCGCCGTGCCATCCATTCATCATTAGCCTTGGCTAATCGATATATTAATAACTGTTCCAGCTACAGTGTTCACATTTGTATCTGGCGAATATCTCGTTGAAATTCGAACATGGGTGACCTTGACCTATTTTTGCACATCGTACAGGTCAAAGGTCACGCTTGCCTTATTTCCAATCGATATATTAAGCACCGTTCCAAAGAACTGTTCGAGTTACAGTGTCGCAGTCTGCACCACTGGTGTATCTGGTGAATATCGCGGTAAAGTTGAGATATATGCGACTTTGACATATTTTAATGACAGTGGGTGACGACTAAAGGTCAAGGTCAATGTTATATAATTTTATCAAATGGATATTTAAACAACAGATGCGAGAGTTTGCTGTATTGTGGTCCAGTCGGTCCAGTATTTCAGGGTTTCCAGATTGACTTATTATTTTAGTTACGATTAAGCAGAATATGTCAAGGTCGTCAGACATCACGTGATGTAACTGTATGCATAGTTGATACAGGTACGCAAAACAAGTTACTTTTTCACTTGTGTAAGATGCTTTGTTTGCACGTTTTCTCATCATCGGGCAGCAGCGAAACATTCAGCTCCTCTCAGTGCTTAGGTACCCGGTACGAACTCTCCGCCGTACCACATTCTCTGGTCGATGAATTTGGATATCTGCTAATGGGAGACACGTCTGTACTGATGAAACGTTTGGGAAGTGATAGCGAAAGTGTCCCAAAACCAAATATGTTCCTCGTTGATCACATTGTATGGCGAACGTCAGGAACAGTGGCAGACATTGCGGACAGTTGCAAGGCATGCCACACAAGTGGTGAAACGTACCAAGGTTCAACTATCTTTATCATTTTTGCTCAATAGGCATATGAAGGATTAAGTGCCAAAGATCATGAGCGTCAGAGAAGAGCTGGTGAGGGTGCTGCAATATATCAACTGACACTTCTTGACTTTCACCTAGCGATGCCATAAACCACAGCCAACAAGCGATAGCTAAATCAACTTCTCTGCAGTTTCAGTCATGGACACAACATCAACATAGTGGGAAGAGAAAACTGTCTTGTACATCAGAATGAGGCTGAAATAATCTTGGTAAGCTACATGTTCAGATTTGCTAAAAAAGGTGAGGCACATGTGTTGATGGAGAAGTGGGACAGATCAGTGCTTGATATTAACACAATGCTGTCATTGCGCTGAGAGTGAAATGCTAAGATCTGGCACAGTGCGACACAGTATCTTTCTCATGTGGGAACCTTGGCAAGGTCCCAGCAGTAAAAATACACCAATAATCCTGCACTAGATGAGGTACTGGGGGAACAAGATGGATATAGGTCAGACTTTTTTCTTATCAGTCTACTCAGAGAATATATTGTCAACTGCACCAGTACAACATCTATCGCAAAAAAAGCTCCTACATTGAATTCCCTGCCCCCTACGGATATCAATCTAGATCTCCATAATCGACGCGCTCGTCTCCAAATGCTTTTGTGTGAGGCTGTCGCTCGGTGAGTGTCACATATCAGAAGCAACTCAAGACATCGCCAACTTTGGCAGATTGCAGTTCGCAAGTGATGAAATTTACTTCGTAAGCTTCTTGGTGTAATGAGTCTTGGATATTGTGGATTATTAGACTATAGCATGGTGTGTTTTGGGGTATTCAAGGGTGTGTTTTCGGGTACAGCTGTATTGTCTAAGGGTTTGAGCATCCAGACTGCACACACTTATTGTAATAGTGAAGCAAAATAACCAAACTGTTTTAATACAACAATTGTTGGCCTATGTCTACATAGCCTCTAAATAATAAGAAAATATAATGGTCATTCTCGTGTTTGCTAGCACAATAATTACATTTTATAATCTATATCAATATATAGCGTAACTAATAGGCCTACCCCCTAAAAGAAAACGGGGTACTGGGATGATTGCTAGTAGTAGTACTTATCGCCCCCATCCGGGGAGGGTCATTAGGGATCTGTTCCGTCTGTTGGATGCTGTGTACGGCATTGTACGGAAACACTAGTCTACAGCAATCAACCAAGGGCAGCTGCAGCCTCCTTGTATCTGGCCATAATCTTCGGGCGGATTGCCAGTGGCGTACCCTGGTTCCTCCACTCAACAGCGGAGCCAATGCAACACCCGCATCAGTGCTGGCGCTGATGTAGGCTGTGGTAGCCTTAAATAACCGGCAAAAGCGTGTTTGACATTAGATCTCCCACGTGGGATGAATGGAGTTACCCAGAGGGGGTTATCCTTCCTATTGTTACTCTGGGGACTTTCCGACCCGAGGATGGCGAAGCTGCGCAAAATGCCACAGAGTTTCAGCATTAAATTGCACAGGGAAAATTCAAGTCTCCGGCCGTCTGGGCATGTCTGGGCGAGCAAAGGGAAAACGCTCTCAATAACCCACCATGCCCTATCACCCCCACCCTCACATCATCATCTGTACATCATTCATCTCATCAATTGACTACAACGTTTTTATCATATTACAATGTCACTTAAAAGACCTTTTGTGCCGAAAAGTGACGTAAAGCAAAGATTTACTAATACTAAAAGAAAACGGCCGTACATGCAAAACAACGTATGGTATGGCCTACGGTATAATGCTGATATGGATATGTAGGCCTATATATTTAGGCATACACTCAAATCTGTTAAGTCTAACTTCAGATTAAATTGCAAATTATTTATGTCTAACGGGAACTACTCTATTACACTGATTAGGTCGTGGACTTACTGGGCACTGCCCATTTCATATTATTGGTCAGTTTAGTTTGGCTTGCATCATAATCATGACCTTTGACCTGGATCTATTTATTACCATTAACCTCAGAAATGAATTCCTTAGGTCCGAATTATATGGGAATGTGTTATTGGAGATTTGTGTACGTCCACCGGTTTAAAAATTGACATTCGTCATTAATCCCCATTGCTAATTATGCTAATTATGTTAATTATGCTAATTAAAAAAGTTGCCCAAAGTTGCCGTCTGGGCAACAAAGCTGAATTTGTTCATTGACCCATTGGGAACATGAATCAATCAAAAAACCTTACACTTCTCACAAATTCTAGGTTCTATGGACGGCAACTGGACTATTTAAGAATGACAGCTCTACATCGGCCCAGATGATATTACGGGGTGCTATCCATGT